>VWYH01010259.1:533564-574291 GCA_013399365.1 Pampusana beccarii | reverse complement strand
TTCTGTGGGAGAGAGGCTTTTAACTTCAAATTCAGTGTGTTTTTCTAGGACTAGCCTTGGTTGTACGAAACCACAAGCACATCTAAATTGCAAATTCTCCTAATCATGGCTTCTCCCTGTCCTTGCCTTTTCCTTATCTGCACCCCGGAGCCAGGGAGAGAGTAAGTGAAAACAGCACATCTCCATTAACGTGGCAGAAGGGCTTTAAGAAATAAGGGGATTCTTACACAGCAGCACTGGGGGCAGGCCTCCATCATCCAGTCCATTTTCTGCGCCTTCCCCAGCAGCTGGAAGCTCCAGAGGAACCATCTCAGCGCCTGCACCAGTTTGAGGTCTATGAACTCATGGAGATCCACAAAGGCATGCAATGGCACAATATTGAACTCTTCCCTCTTGCCCAGGTAGTCACCAATGGCTCTTTTGTTGAGCCACTCACCCTCGTAGAGAAAGTGGGCAATGTCCTTGGCCATGTGTTGCAACAGCTTGTTCTCCACCAGGAACTGGATCCCATTTTTGGGGTCCATGTTTAATTTCTTGCTGACCATCCCCATCTTTTGGTTCCTCTGGAGGGTTTTGCTGCCCTCGTTGGCCTCCAGCCCCTTGACCTCACTCGTGGCCTCACTCTGCTCCTACAGCAGCTGCTGGATCTCCCCCAGAAGCTCCTGCTTGTGCTGCCAGATGCTCCAGACTCTTCTCCTCCATCAGGTCGAGGGGTACATAGACTCCATCCTCCATGGTGGCCGGGGCAGCTGCTTGCGTTGGGGTGCGGTTGCCCCACACTGCCACCACAGCCAAATAGGGCACTGGACTCCATGTGTAGCCTCACCAGTCCTGAGTAGAGGGGAAGGATCACCACTGCGATTGCTTATACAGCCCTTGCTTTATCCATCTCAACATTCTGGAATTATTTCTGCATCTTCTCCAGCTTAATTAGTAACTTTCCCATCACATAATTCAGTGCAGTTCAGAAAAGAACAGAGGAATATGAGGATGGTCATGCTGATCAGACTAAAGGTCTGTCTGTCAATAGCGAATGTCTGTGAAAGAGAAAAAAATTATGTCCCATTCTGAGGGACTGCCTGTGCTGCTTGGATGCCTTCTTTATACAAACAGTCACATTAATAAAGAATGTCTCCCCTTTTAACCACCCTGAAGCTGATTTCTCATCTGGGAGGTTATAAATTATTTTTAGAGGTTAATTGTTATGCAAATCTGCTCATCATGGGGTTCCAGCATCCAGAGAAATGAGAAAACATTCCCTTTCCCAGTGACAGAGGCTCATAGAGGATACCTTTTCATTTTTAAAACCATTTGGAAAAGATTATGTGCCATATGTTTTCTCAAACATATCACACACTAAATGTAAGAAACCTATATTAACACGGTGTTAAGGTTGCACAGTTGCAACATAATTGTATATTAATGTGCCTCTTTCAGATATCCATATACTTCATAGTATGCATTTAAAAACATAGTGCTCAATCCTGTATATTCTGCTCAGATGAACAGTTATCACATAGGCAAGTATCTCCTCTGACATCTGCAAGCAAGCTTTGCAGAATAACACCACAAAGAATACATTGATTTTAAGTATATGCTTAATGAGAAAAATGGGGATAGCAGACACTATAGGCCAGATGATGAAGAGAAAAAGATTTTGCAATAAGGTTTTTTTTTTTAACCTAAGAGCAAACAGTAAAGGTTTGTTCATTTCTTATTAATTTCTCATTTCTTGTACTGTAAGATTAAAGTCACATTGCTACCTTCAATGTGTAAGTGTAAGCTAGTGGTAGAAACCCCTTTGGTGCGAGCTTGTGTGAATGGGCTGTATAGGGAACTGCTGGCATGGATGGGGAAAGAGTTCCCATAAAACAGCAAGCAGAAGGGTGAAAAAAAGGTATGTACTGAGAGGTAGAATGTGAAAGGCTCATAAATACCTGCAGTTCGAGAGACCGATGATCCTGCTGAATCCATAAGAACTGGTGAATTCAGGACACCAGGAGCCTGCCACAATCTGCCCAGTGCCAGCGGCATGGATCAGCATAAACAACAGGCTGTATAGCTCATTCCTGATTCTATTAATAACAACAAATTGAAAAGTAAAATTTCTTATAATAAATATTTGTTGCAATCTGTAGTCCCCTGACTTGGTCCCCTGTCAGGGGATTCTGCAACACTACCCTTTGGGACTGCCACAAAGAGTTGTCACAGGATAAGTACAAGGGCCTGATAACCGCCTTGGCTGTTCTTCACAGAGGTTTTCAGGGATACAGTATGCTCTGTCTTTCAGGAACCACGTGAATCCTGAGCAGTCGGGTCCATTTCCTGAGATGTTGGTACGGCGCTGTGGAACCGAAACTTGCAGAATCTTTGCAATGGTTGAAAACTAAGAGTATATAAGGCCCGTCATCTTTGGTAGGTCTTGTATGAGGTGAGAAAAACCTCTTTAACATCAGATAGGGGACAAGTTAAGAGCAGAGGGACAATAGTAACTCAGACTAAGGAAAATTACATGACAACAGTTATCAATACTGCTCGGTGCTGCTTGTTCCTCCTGGCATGTATACCTATGGTTCCTTTTAACAGTAGGAATAATGACTCTAGCAGTGGAATTTCTGAAATCTGATTCAAAGTCTCTAAATTGGAAGTTAATGTCCTGTCAAGTTCTGAGGCCTCTATTTCTCTAAGTACAAAGAAGCATAGCTAGGTTAGGAACACAGGTCAAAAGATTTCAGCCATAGTCATAAAAAAATGGAAGATCATTCTGAGGCAGATCTGTGAAATTAATTTCCACAATACTGATTCATTGAAGTACGTAGGGAATATTGAGACTAAATTTCACCAGATAAACCACAGCATTTAAAGAGGTGGACAATATTTTTTGCTTCAACATTAGCTAATAATTAGCTTTTTCCCAAATTCTCATCAGCAAAAAAGTCAAATCATCCATAACTTTCAAGTAATAATGACTATAACTTTTGGCAAAAATATAGTCCATCCAAACATTAGTGGTTATACTGTATTTTTTTTTTTCCAAAAGTATCTGCAAAATGCTTTAAGCACGCAGTTTATTCTCATTCCAACCTGTTCAAAAATCCAGTGCCTTGTAGGGAATAAGTATTTTCATTGTGTCAATGCTGTGGGAAAATATCTGTCTTTTAAGGTCTTCTCTTCCCAGGCCAAAAGTCCTACTTCCAAGATACTTCAAAGCCTTTTTCGTTGAATACACTCTCCCCAGTTAGACTAGGTTTTGAGTTTTAGTGTGCAAATTCCTCTTAAGGGAATGGACACTACAATACTTGGCAGGGTCCAAAAAATAGTTTCCCAAAAACTGGAGGTACCTAAAAAAAAGATCAAGCAGCAGCTTTTCAAAATGTGGTCCATAATTAACAACTTTTAAATGCATATTTTAAACCTGCAATTTATTTAACAGTAGATTCTGATAGCTACCTCATTTTGAACTTCAAGATAATGCCTCACTTGGTGACAAAGTATTAAGGTGAATAATTTTTATTTAAAATAAATTTACTTATTATTTTATTATGTATGCAAGTTGGCATTTAAGTGGTGTTTGGGAGAAGCAGGGAGCAGAGAAAACGAATAGTCCCTGGATCTTCCCAATTACTTTGAGAAAGTTTAGGTGTCCTCTGAATAATGTTGAAACATTTTGAACCAATGAAATAAAGACGGTATTTTAATATGACTTTGGCGCATCCTGAGAACAACATGAATTTGAATGAGAATGAATCACAAGTGAGGCAATACTATGGGGGTGACTCTCAAAGTTCTCATACCAATGGTATCTTGTGTTTTTACATGTATGAGGATGTTATGCTGTGATACAGCTGTAGTCAGCAAATATGCTTAAACTGAACTCTCTAGAATATGAAAAGAATAATGGCTACTCATGGAATATTTTCCACAACATCCCTTTGGAAATCACATGCAGCCTCCTTGATGTCTTTCCCTGCTTAGAATTGTATGAGTGCATCTTTAGTCATGTTGCAAAACTCTTTTCCACCAAATTTTTTATTGTTTTATGACACACGGGGAAACTTGAAAGTGCAGGTCAGCTTAGATTTAGAAATTTTTGAATTGCAATAGGAGAGCTTTGATGTCATTAGTATTTTAGATTAAGCAAAGAGTGTCTTCAGTGTCTTCTTTTCACTCTCAACAAATTGAAGTAAATAATTTAAAAACTGAGTTCAGAGCTTGGAGACAAATCTCCAATAGGAATTTCAGGTAATGTTGGAACATTAAATACGAATTTCCTGAATCCATCAATTTGAACACTGCTTGGTGCAAGCTTAGATCAAATGGAATGTGTATAACACTAAAAACAGAAGCAGGGAAAGAAATACTATTAAATATCTAGCCATAAAAGTGAGATGGATATATCTGCATACATGTAAAAGTTTTGGATATGTTGCATCCGTCAGAAGTCAGTTTTCTTTTAGGCAAAACCTTTTTGTCAAATGGTTTCTTTATCAGGACAATTTTTATGACTTCTTATTCTAAATTCTATTATTCAACCAGTAAAGCTGACAAGTACAAATATTTCCCTTCATTGCCGCTTTAACACTTTTCTCTAACATTCTGCATACCAAGTAGAACTGTAGATTTTCCTTGTAAAACTACTTTAGATTTTACAAGTTAATGGGGAAGATGGAATAAAAGAAATATGGCTTGTTTTAATAAAAATATTGACTCATGACTTTAGAGAGCTGAACATGAAATTTTTGCCTGATCTTTTTTCCTCCTATTATTTTAAAAATAAGGCTTCTCATTAAAATCCAAAGGGTAGCTTTGTTTCAGTCACAGAAGACATGTTTTTCCTTTGTAGAACATCCCAACTGAGTAATTCACTCCCATCAAGAGCTCTGTTGGCAAGAAGAAGGTGGTTGCTGATTAAAAAAGAGGGCTTAGATCCAGCAGAGCACTTAAGCAAGTGCTTAACTTGTACTGCTAATTGCATATTTGAAGTTAAGCACGCGCTTAAGCGCTGTGTTGGTTTGGTGCCTACCTCCATAACTTTTGGTCGGGAATGATTACTGCTTGTTGGTAGTGCCCTGACTTCAGAAAATTCCTACCTTTCATGCTATTTCTAGAACCTATTTGCCAAATACCGCTATCATAAAACCATAAAACCTGTCAACACAGCAGAGAAGCTGGAGAAGGAACAGGCATTTAAATTGACTCTTTTAGCTCCACCAGTAACAGCAAAGAGAGGACTATGGGGTGAGACTTTCCGCCAGATTTAGGCATTTACATCTGCTTAGCTGTCTGGGCTGTCCTTATGGGCACACGGAGAGACCGATTCACCTCAGGGTAGTACTTCAGAGAAGCATCAAATGAATCACTATGATTTGTATAAGTGCCTGCTTCTCTCCCTTGACTGTAGAGCAAGGTGAGAGGATTGAAAGTGAGCATCTTGGTTGTAAGCAGAATCTAAGGGCAGCTGAGATGAATCCCTCATCACTCCACTCGCTGCTTGAACCGCTATTCTGGGTTAAATTCACATTTTATAGAACATTTTAAAAAACTGTTGGGCGTGGTTCTAAAAACTCATTGAATTTCATTCATATTCTCCCTGTTAGCACTAATCTGCAGGCCAGCAGCGTGCTTCTAAATTCTTCTCTGCGAAAAGTAAGAGCTGTGGTTCCCATCTGGTACACATTAAGAATCCACGGTTAGCTTCCCCATGGCAAGTCCTCAGAACGATAATCACAATTTCCACAACCATAACTATGCACCTGAGGGTTATTTTGTCAGCACTTCCAACATACAATAGCTGCGTGAGCTCAGCAAGAGGCTGCTCTGACTTCCCTGATTCTCTGACAGAGACTTGGAAAAAATAAAAAAAGGGCAGACATCAGTGAGGAGATGAAGCCTTTGTAATTCTTAAGGTTGTTTTCCTACCTCACCAACAGGTGCACATTTGTTTTGTCACATTTTCAGTGGAAAAGAATGCAGCTCCCCAACTCCACCCTCCCTTCTTCAATTTGTTACTGATTTACCAGTTTAAACATATGTATTGCATTGTAAATTACTCTGCACGTTTGTTAAAACTTGCATAAACATCACGAATAAACTTTGGGAAAAGAAGAACACATCTTACATGCATTTGAAAATGCTTATTTTCTCTGGAGTTTTTTTAGAGAGATTACAGAAGGGCGTTGAGCATAAAGTTGCCAAAGCACTCGAAATTGATATTAAATACAAGGCAGAGTGCCATTATGAAAATGAAAATCAGCTAAGAAAGAGTATTCTGGAGACTGCGAAGGAATCTAGTGCTGAGATTCATTGATAATGGGACATGTGGACCACAATGGGGGAAGCATAGTGTGGCAATATGCATGTGACCAAGGTTTCCATGTTACCTACCAACAGGTAGCAAGCTACACAAACATGCCTTGAACCTTGCTGTTTTGCAGTGTTATTTAGAGAATTTCATTGTATTTCTCCTGCTCATTCTAGTTATAGTCACCAAGAAGGTTGGAAAGGACCTTGAGAGCTCCACTTGAGATGCTAAAAGCTGTTTCATTGCCCCAAGACAGGATCAGCTGTATTTGTAATAAGTAGTAGGTTCTTAAAATCTTCCAGTGCTAGAGGTTCCATGTCCTCACCAAACAAAACACTGAAATGCCTACTGGCAGGTATTATATTGTCTCACCTAAATCTACCTTACTGCAACTTAAGTCTCATTACTTCTTTTCCACATGGCATTGGAGGGACATTAGAGATGTCAAAGACTCATTCCCGGGGGTGGGAAACCTCTCCTCTAATTTTGAGTGTCTACATCAGAGCTTATTGTCCTAGCAACCCACTTCAATGGAAATAAATAAACACTTTCAAAACTCAGTTAATGTCATCTATTTTGTCTCTGTTTCAGAGTGGGCTGAATTTGGCCCTAAAAGTACGTCTTTTCACTGAGTTTGTAATGGGGGTTTGGATGTAGGTGTCTACGTTGCAGATATCTCTTGGTCAAATGAACCCTACCCTGTTCGTAGTAGGATGATGGCAATACTTAATTTTCATTCATTATCCCAGGAGCCTCTATATATGTTGGGCACTGTAAGGATCTCTGATTATAAGACACCTGCCCCAATGTGACTTTGGTATGAAGAACTTGCTCTTTTATCCCATTAGCCTTCTTTACTATGCCAAATTGCCACCAGTGGAACTAAACCAGCATTTGGTTTTAGTGAATCCTTCAGGTCTTCTTTGACTACAGTGTTATGAGATAAGAAGATCCTACATTTTTTTAATTCCATCAAAGGAACGGTAGTAGTGTAAGAAATCCAATGTAAGCTTCCAGGTATGTATTTTCCTAATACCAAAATATTTCTATTGCATTCCTGCAGAGATGGAATGTGTAGCTGCAGCCATCATGACTCTCAATAGCAAGATTAACTCCTCGTAATTGAAGAACAGAAGACAAATTGAATCAAAGCAAATGATTTCCTGAAATTATGAAATGTTTCAGAAAAGTGCTCAAAGTCAATAATGGTTACTAGGATGCAAGCTGATCGAAATCCAGAGGATTATTCTTGACTTTTTAAGCTTCTCATTATCAGTGGCCCTTGTATAATACACAGCTCATTGCTATCTGTGCAGCTGCAGTATATATACTGCATATATATAATATGCAGTATTGTTTAAAAAAAATAATGTAATTAGAAACACTGTTGTTGCCCTGTAGACAAAAAGACTATAGAATCTGCTCCCCAGGATGGTCCATGAAATGGCTACACACCTGTGCTGGTGCGATCAAGATCAGTGTTCAGCTTTCATAGTCTTCAATTAGGACAACAGGATCCTCAGAGCAGAGCTTGATCATATTTACTAAGTAAGGCTCGGTGACAGATTCTGGTTACATTATGACAATTAAATCTCTGGAGATAATAGAAAAGTTACTGAGTCACAATTTTCTGGAATGAGGCAATTGGATGGGCCTGCCACCATTTCTTGCTGCTGTGCAACTGTCTAAACTGAAAACACAATATGTTCTCACATATAGGAATATTCTAGTACTTACTTTTTATTTTCATATTGTCACACTAAAGTAGGCCCAGGTCTGTGATCACTTTGAAATGAAGTCAAGGAATCTAGCTATGGTGCAACAGGAGAATATTTTCATTCAAAGAAATGGTTTTCACTTGCAGCCCGCAAAATATCTACCTTCACCTGCAGCAAAAGGAGTATCAGAACTTTCGAAATCTTGTGTTCTCAGTGAAATGATAACCTCTGGTCTTTATGAGACCTTCTGGTTCCAGAGCTCTTTTCCTCTCTGTAAATCAATTTATTTCTGTTTTATTTGCCGTGCCCCTTGTCTGACTGAAACATATAACTAAGTGTGCAATGCCCTTCCTTCATTTGCCTGTATGAACAGAAACTTCAAAGCTTGTTATTGACTATTTACTCCAACAATCTCATGCAAATTTATTTCAATATTATCTCAAACTCTGTTAGAAGGATGTTTCTGCTTTGAATGATAAGGGCCAAAGATTATGGTTATGTCAGCAGAGATGCACAAAATCATCAGGGTGAGGAATTTCCCCATGATGGTGCAGCAATTTTTCAAACTTTGCCGGGTAGTAAGTACCACAATTATGTACAGGCCACCTTTACCAGCAAAACCATTTGCTTTGCCAGCTGTGTGGTAAGAAAGCAAACTCAGCTGAAATTTTGGCCATGCTAGTTGGTGTATTGAAGTAGAACAGTGGAAATGCATAGTGTCATGATGAGCATGGCGGGTGATAGAGTATTGTTATGGATTGTGGTGAGCTGTAAGATATTAATCTTGTTGAGAATGTTAATGTTAAGAAACATTAAGAAATGTTAACTTCGTGAAACCATCTTTTAATAGTTTCCATTTTTTATGTGCATTACTGCTGGATGGCAAACTGATCAATCCCAGTGTTTATAGCAGTGATAATTCTCTATGCATGGAAAACAGGACCATAAGGAAATCCTGGATTCAATTCTTTAAAACAGCATAGTACAGGACAGAAGAGCTGGCTAAGGCCTGTGCTGCTTCATTGTTATTTTAAATGCCATTGTTATTAAAAAAAAAAAGAGGGAGGGAGGAGAGGAAACAGAATTATAACCAGATTCCTGCTCTGTTGGTTTGTTCTCCATTGGTGAGACACCTGCCACAATAAGTGTATACAAACCATTATCCCTGTGCAAACAAGCTGCTATGGGATGGATTAAGTCCTATTGAAACAGGAGCGTATAGCTGTCATCATTCTTTAAGGGTAGTTACAAGAAATTCCTTATGGTTCCATGCATCTTAAACAACTAGGGTTTCTTCTGCCAACACTAAAAGTGCCCAGGAGTGTGAAAGGCATTGGTAGAAGAGATTTGCGCAGGAAATACTACAGAAAAACACCAAGAAGGAAAAAAAAATCAGATGTGAAGATAGTTTGACAGAGAAAATGCAGAGGTAAAATAAGAAGTAATTGTTTTTAGTTGTGTGTTTGGCTGAAATATGTTTAGAATTGGGAATTAAGAAATAATTTCATGTTTGGTTCCTCTTGTTGTCAAGGAAGCAAGACTGTATATCCTTTATAGACTTATAGTTTTGTCAAGGAAACCTTAACTCCATGATCAGCTCTCTTTATGGAAACAAGTTACAAGACCTCATGTTTTGGCTGACTGCTCAGACCAAAATTAATGAGTTGTGATGCAGAGCTCCCAGCTTGCGCCCAGTCAATCCAGTGACTCACAGCCATGCTGGCCAAAGCAGAAGGTCTGAAGATCCAAAGCCATAAGAGTTAAGGTTTGCCCAACCATTCCTACAAGGAGCTGGAGAAGACCTGTAAGCAATAAATGACTACACAGGCTTAGTCAGCAGTCAGTTGACCTCAAATGCTTCCTTATCTATTGGTCACTCCCGTGACAGCTCAGGGATACCAACACCTGGAACAGGCATGGGATGGGAATGTATCATCATCCAATTCTCCTTCCAGGCGTGGTCACAGCATAATACAGTCCTATGGTTATGTCGACAGCTCCCAGGACACGGAGAGAGTAGGAAGAGCTGTTAGCTCTTGGTCATCTTGTTCCAGATGGGATTTCCAAGGTAAAAGCTTTCTGTAATCTCCCTTTTCTTCACAGCAGAAGAAGCCATCTACCTCTCCTTCGACAGAAATCTTTCATTGTCTACCGGTACTGCCTCGAACAGCTTTTAGGTTAAGAGCCTCTTTTTGTTAACATGGGTAAGTCAAAGAAGAACCAATGTGAGTTTTTTTCATATAAATATGTGGTCTGCATGTCGCAGAAGAGAGAGGGAGAAGCAGAAGATAATAATAAAGGAAAGAAAACAGGTCCAAACCTGACACCACGGACCTTGACTCCACTTACCACACAACTTAAAGACAGGTGTAATTGTCCTCACTTTACTCATATGAGAAAGTAACACCCTGCTCTCTTCCCTCCCTCTCCCCCACAGCGCCCTGAGAGATTCCTGTCTTCAGTCAGCCATCCTTGCTGTAAGTTTCTTCAAACTGTAATTGGATCGCCTTCTAGATTCTGGGAGACTCCTTTGTCAGAGGAACTCCCAAGGATATAGCCCTTATTTGATGGAAACGTTAGTTACGAAATCAAGGAAAGGCTGACTATAGATATGAGTCTTTGTTTGTAGTAGAAATCCTGTTTCACCAGCAACTATTTTTAAGGAGCCTTATAACAAAATATGTGTGCTTATATACTCAATGCTTGTGTATTTTATTTTCCGTCAAATGTAAGACTCTAAATCTATGAGTATCATGATCTATGTGTGTGTTTCATTGGGAATTTGGACCTTAGCCTGCATGCTTGCTACTCTTGACCTTAGAGATCCCAGATGTAGAGGCAACATTTGAACTAAGTTGCCCAAATAATTTTTATTTTTTCTCGCTCTCTGAGTGTACCTGTGGCTCATAGTCACATTCAGAAGCCCTACGTGTGGAGCACACCTTTGGTTAGAAAGGACCAGAAATCAGCTAAGGCCAAGATTGGTGAGGGACTCCATGAGGATGAGATGCTGGTCATTAAAGTCATTATTAAAGTCATTATTAAAGTCAGTGGGACTTTTTCCATTGATACTAATAAGTCTAGCCTTCCAGTTCTGTCCTTTGGAAGATGATTTGAACAGTTCTGCTTTAGACATTAAGGTGAGTTGATAGGCACTAAAGTTGAAAAACAGATGTGGTTTCAAGTATCACCAAAATAACATTTAAATAATCTGTAAAGTGTTTTAGTAGTACATAATTAATCACAGGTTGTGCTCCATAGGTGAGCGTTTGCTCTCAAAATAGTAAATCCACAAACTAAATGCAAACTTGACTTCTGGTTGGCAGCTTTAAGAACTGTTAATCACATATATTTTCCCACTCCCTAATCCCCCTTTGCAGTTTCGATTCTAAGTGAACACCACAGAAACTGCTACAGTAGATTTTACGAAGAAAAGTACAAAGCTTGTGTGACAGACAACTGCAGAGATGATTAAGAAAATACGATCCTAGCAATTGCAGGTCCTATAATCTCCTTCAAAATTAGCTTAGATGAATTGACTAGTGTGGAAATGAAAATATATTTCTTGTCACTGCTACACAGTCAGATCCAGATGCTGAGTATCATCCTCTTTTCCTTGTATGTCTTGGTGTAGTAAAAGAAAATATTACTTGAATATTTAAGATAGACATGCTATAACTTTGTACTGATGCTAAATTCTTGGAACAGCAAGAATAAACTTTCGAAGTTAATCGGAATGGGAAAAGTCTCATTTATTAGATACAGACAATAAGTATTTCTCATTTGCAAGCACAACAAATGATCTATGGTGTGAAAAACAACTGCAGTTTATTTGCTGTCATCCACTCCTTCTGCCCAGGTGTGAAATGTTTTTATCATATACAGATACAGTCCTGCTTTCTTCTCTGACTCATTTTCTTTACAAAACATTTTATTTGCATTGGTAGCTCGTAGAATGGCTGATTAAGAAAAAGCTCAAAACTCAGAGCTGGTGTTGGTTGATTTTGGTAATTCATAATTTCTATCTAGCAAGGTTATTTCCTGAATATTCAGAATTGCACACTGGAAGGGACAAAGGAAGCGTAAGGAGTAGGTGATTCTCTAAACCTGGGCACGTGTCATCGCCTGAGAAAGGAACATGGAATGTGAACCCTTCAGTAGAAAAGGTTTGCACAGAGAGATGCTGATAAGATAGCAAGAATGTAGAGACATCTAAGTACTGCTAACATGACCATGTTAAGAAAGAGAGAGAGGATGGTTTTGGAATTAAGTGTCAGCTGAAATGGGCTTGGAAACGTGTGCAAAGAAATAACCTCCTGCTGTGTGCAGGTTGGTTTTGGAGACACTATCTTGAAGTTTTAAGATACTTGTGCATGCCAGATCTGGTTGCACTTGCCACATTGACGTTTGGATCAAATGGTGTTACTGCAGAGTACGCTCACTTGGGTAACGTTTCTCTGAGGTAGAAGCCAGAGCAAAGTTGGACATTAAACGTGCTGTATTTGCTGCATCTTCAAATTGTCCCTTTCTGACTATAAGGGATGTGGTAGACTGGGGGGATGTTTTAAAAAAAAAATAAAAAAATTGCAGTGAATCCAGGTTTTCAAATGAAAGTACAGCTACTGCGTATGTTCCCCTTTCCAACTGTAACTGGACGCATTTCAATCACTTTCCCATCATCATCTATCCCCCTCTACAACACAAATGACATGGTCTTCAGTGTCACAAATGGTGCCCGAGATATAGGAATGTTTTCCAGGTTTCTAGTCTTTCTTTCAATATCTTCTTCAAGAACAGGCATCTCTTTCTCAAGGATTAGTCTGTCCTTAATCCTGAGCAAGCACTAGCTGGGGCAGGTCTTGGCTTCTGTGGAGTCAGCTGGGCATCAGCAAGACCTACAAACAGGGCCCAAGGCTGGTAGATGCCTGCCGTCTTATAGCTTTGTAAAGTACCGCTCACACCAGAACTGTTACAGGAAAAATAATCATTAGAAGAGTGTCTGCCATTAGTTCTCCCTATCCATCTTGCTGGCATTTAAACATCAGGGGCTTATTCTTTAAATGTAGGTTCCCATTGCTGGCACAATTAGCTGTGCTCATGACAACTAATAAGAAGACATTTAGCTAACAGGAAGTGTTGAGAGAATAGTTTTTTTGTTAGCCAGATCTTATCCTTTCTCTCCCACGCTGAGGAGGCCTACTTTAAAAATTAAGTAAGTGGTGTGTTCTGACTTTTTTTTTTCTTTTTCTCCTTTTAAGCTAACCTCTTCAGTACTTTTCTTTCCCAGAAAACCAACGTAATTTCTCAGCCATCTTCTGGCATTCTCTTTTTTTCTTTTTTTGCTTTTGTGGCAGTCTTAGAGTCTATTTGAAAGATTGAAGGCCTTTCTAAAACTGAACACTTCTGACATTTGTGGCAAGATTAATTCACATTTCTGTGGCA
The DNA here is from genome assembly GCA_013399365.1 of Pampusana beccarii. NCBI lineage: Eukaryota > Metazoa > Chordata > Aves > Columbiformes > Columbidae > Pampusana > Pampusana beccarii. The sequence continues at coordinate 560,830 of VWYH01010259.1, read as the reverse complement.
ATGTTGACACCAGTCTCTGCAAAATACTGCTTATTTCACTTTCACAATAGCAAGGGTTTTTTTTACTTCTATGTTAAGATCTGCTCCTACCTGTAAATATGTATATGCACTGATGCTCACAACACAAATAAGTAGCTGACAGAAAAAACAGTATACTCTCAATCTTTGACAGCTTGTTTCCTCACCATCACCACCAATTTCCCATAGGGGCAAACCATTTTTTCTGCAGCTCTACTCAAGGGTTAAATTAACATGTGCTTCCAGATACAGAACTCTCCCTGAGGGAAAAGCATGTACAAAAAATGAAACAACACAAATACCCATTCTTGTAAAATTCTCAAAGGCAGATGTGCACAAAAAAATCTCCATGTTCTCTACTAACGTTAGACAGCCCTGGAATCTCTCCAAGCACAACACTTAGATGAAGAGAATGTTCTAAAATGGGTTCAAAACAATTAAATGAGAAGAGATACTTTGAAGAGGTTCTATTTGCTTTGCACTCCGTACCCCTTTGCCTACTCCTGTTAGAATAATAAACACGCATCCTAGATGAAAGACTGTCAAAGATATTGTCTGGTAGGGACATCTAGCTTCCTCCCATAGCTGTAAAGGACTGTTTCAGTAGCTTTCGAGGTGTCTTTTTGACTGTAACATTACTAAGTGATCGCAGTGGCCTAAGTAATAACATACCCTTTGTTGAAGAGTGCTCCTTTTAAAGTAGCTGATATAGTTTTTTTTAATTCTGAACCTCAGGTGCAAAGCAATCCTTCAGGAAAGTTATCTACAAAAACACCCCCAAATGTCTCAAGTTCAGTTCAGAATTTGAAAAAAGAAATATCCTACTCTGCAAACGACCACAGCAAAGAATGTGGTCAAAAGAATTGGCATATAAGTTCGAATAAAGACTTAGTATTTTAAGTTTCAGGAGCTTGGTCATCCTTCCTGTCAGTTTGAATGAATGTAGGAGCACAAAAAGCGGCAGCCTGAGCCTTACCTACCTGCTCCCCCATTTATAAATGGAGTTGCTCAAGAAGAGGAGCTCAGCCACAGACCCCTTCAGGGCTTTCCAGCCTTACCTTTTCCTCAGACACAGGCAGCTTGCCCCAGTTTTTTGACACAGCTGACTCCAGCGCTGGCTAGATTAGGACCATGAAGGAGATTAGCTTGGTTTGCCTGAGTCCGCCGTGGAAAAGTTCTGCCATCAGTGTAAGCGGCTGTTTGTCACTGTTACGCAGGGCATCTTTACTAGGAATAGGGTTTTCTTTCTGTTTGTCCTCCCAGGTTCAGGCATCTTCAGGAAATCCATCTAGCCAGCCTAATGGAGGAGTTTGGAGTTTTTCATGCCTGGATGAGGGAAGCCGGAGCAAAACAGAACAACCAGCTCTTTCTACAACCAAGCTTTATTCCCTTGCTTTGCTTCACTGGACACAAGATCCATAGTTCAAGCTTCGTTTGTTTTCTGTGTCCTCATCATGATCTCTTGCTGAGTACCTAAGCTCTTCTTTAGACAGTAAAGATAATCAATTCTCACGCTCAGGACTTGAGACTTAAACAAATATTGAGAAAACTGGCATTAAAAACCACAGCTAACCCATATAGTTTTTGTCCTGTTAGGTGTCAACAATGTGGCAAAGGAATAAAGAGCAAATGTACTTACCTGATAAAAACTCTTTAAGAATATACCATTCTTTGAACATTTTTTCAAAAATTACACTCTAAATTAACACAAAATATCATTACTTTAAAGATTATAACACAGTTTTGCCAAGTAGGCTAATACAACATACTATTACACTATTACAGATACCTCACAGTTTCAAATTACAGTGCCAAGTAGCAATACCCAAAAAACAGACATGAAAGCTCTGAATGAAGACCCAGTAGCAGTCCCACATTCATCAGTAGGTGAGCAGATGGGTTCAGCTGGCACTATTTTCTCCACTGGTAGTATAAAAGGAAAATGGCACTCCCTTCAGTCAGCGGTTTGCATATCCCTGGAGTCCCATATTAATCTCCGTGTCATATTCTGTATGCAAAAAACGTGGTTCCGTGGAGTGGAAGAAGTTAAAAAGACACTATTTTACGGCCCTGCAAGATGACAGATTAATTCTGTCCTTTCCAGAGGCACTCTGAGGCTGCACATAGGGGAAACTGGATTTTATTCCTGGGTGTAGGGCCTCCCATTATTATTATATTTATCATTAGCAGCACGAGCACACGTGGCACAGCAGCGCTTCATCAGTATTCATGCTGTATGTGTTGGTGCCCTGCAATCATAAAGTTTAAAGCCATTGCCCCACTGTCTAAAAGCCGCACAGATGTAGTGGTGGAAGTCTCCCTGGTCAGCAGATGCCCTCTGGAGGCATCAGCTGTTCAGGCAAAAGGAAGGATGGGATCTTGGAGATAAGTCATGTAAGATGCATCATGAAGAGGATTTACAGAGAAGGATTCAAAACAGTTGATGCAAGCAGACATTAACAAATAGTATTACTGCATTGCTAGACATTGTTCTTTTATCCTGTTCCTTCAAGGCACTTTACACAAGAAGTCACTATTGTCATCCAAATTTTCCTGAAGCACAAGAACTCCCACAGGCTCAGAGTCCTCCCTCTCCTCCCTTCTGGGCCTACCTTGGTCTGGGTGCTTGGGACGGTTGATTATGTTTCATCTCTCCCTGAGCAAGGTGTCACACCAAGGACGAAATGAACAGGCAGGCTCCTTCCCTCCTGCCCACCTGCACCTATAACATACAGTCAAAAATAAACACCAAGGAAAGGAAGCGACCTGGTGTTATCAGTCATGCCACATCACTGCAGTTTTCCAAGACTGGACCTTTCTGAACTCATCTGAGGACTCTTCAGCTGCAAAGCCAATGACCTCATTTGTCACCTCTCAAATGCCTCCCTCCTGTGGACCTTGCGGATGATGTATATCTTTGTTTAACAAGACATCCAGCTTTGAAGAAGGAGGAAAAGATCACTGATAGCAATGTGAACTCGGAGCAGGCATAAGTCACCTTTTCAGGAGAGCTCAGCACTGATTAAAGCATATTTTAAAAATGTGCCTCTCCAAGATTTCCCCTTGTAACATTCCTGATACATTTTTCCAGGCTAGATTGGTGTATGCTACATCAGGTGGGAAATAAGACTACAATTTAGAGTGTAGAAACAATTAAAGGATGGAATATCTTTTCAGTGTCAATTGAAAAACCATAAATCTTTGCCAGTTAGTTAAAAGGGGCACCAGTTCATTTGACGATATTAAGAATTCTGCAGCCTGTCTGATACAAGGCATCAAAATAAACAATGCAGCAAGTTCCTGCTGTCTTAAAATCCCATTGTTGATGAGAGTGAAGTAGGTCAGGGACAACTAAAGCAGGACTGGATTACAAAAAAGGGTGGGGAGTTTTAATTTTAATTTTTAAAATTAAATCATTTTAAGGTGCAGCATTGCTTATTTAAAAAAAATAATAAAAAGCAGGTTTCTTTGTGTTCGTATGCAGGTAGCATAGTGAGACTGAGTACTGTTTTGAGAATATGGTAATGCTTCTTAGATGTCATTAACTCCAGCAGGAGGTCAGCAAAAAAAGTGTTTACAAGACTGGGATCAGATTGCGATTTATTCTGTTTTGTAAAATAAAATGCCAAAGAAGAGAAAAAGCATTTTTGAACTTTGCTGACAAAGAGCCAAAACAGTTTCTCAAAACACATCTTACTGTAGTCTTTGAAAGCTCCTGTATCACTAATGAGAATGACACACTTGAAGGAACATTGTACTATTTTCTACCCTACCATGTAAATCGTGGTGCCTAGCCACAGGTTAAACGCACACAATGAAATCCTCTTTCCTACCACCGCCAGTTCTGTCACTTACTACACTGAAGCCCACAAAAATGCAATATGACTCAGAATATGTAGGCTGTGGCTAAGCAGAAAAGGTTCATTCAAAATTGATTTTCTTTCAGGTATCCCTGAAATTCCCCATTTCAATTGCTCACCTACTGTACAGTTGAGTGAACACTTAAGGAAGTTGCAAAGCAATGCAGCCTGTCTGGGACATGAAGGAATGTAGAGCAGGATAATCACAACATCATCAACCCAATTCTCCAAGGTAGCTGGCCAATAATGCTGTTCTAATTGAATAACTTATCCACAGCTATTTCCCTCGGGAGAGCCTACGGCTTAGGCTCTCTGTGTAGGCAGATGGTGCAGCATACACAATGAAACCTGTAATTTTCTCTCACTACTGGGCATGTTAACAGCGAGCTGTTTTCACAGTTCTGCTAGCCCGTTAATATTGTATTTTAACTGTTTTCTTCAAGTTATTATGCGCCGCACAGCAGAGAATGGAGAAATCTGTGATATATTTCATATTTATTTTACAGCAAGCTCACTAAGCTACCCCATGCTCATTAAGGCTTCTGCCTTGCTAATCAACAATTGTATATGCCATCATCAGGTATGTGCTGAAATGAAAGTGTCATAATTAAAAACAAAGGTGCATGAGTCATCGGAGCCCTGAATTACTAACTAGCAGCAAAGCATAACAAATAGGCTGCAAGTGAATTCCGAATCTGCAGGGCTTCTTTTTAAAACACGCATTAACCAGTGTGTGCCAAGCGTTGTTTCTGACTCTGAGGACACCGTCCTGATCTTGCGCTCGTGAACTACACATCTCAGCGATGTTCTGCTGTCCCCTTGTCCTTAAACATCGGGACATAACAGCGGCGTAATCCTCAGCAGCAGAAGTGGTTGAAAGGCAAACACAGCCTGGGAGGGCGAAGGCAGCAGAGACAGCCCATCAACAGCGTAACAACATGACAGATGACAGACCCAGAGGCGAATCCAGGCCTGCCAGCGGATCAGCCTGTGGAGCCTGCCAACCAGCCAGATGCAGCTACTGGAAAGATATCATCCCGAGCTTAGCATCTGGGTCTTGCTGTGGCCAGCCATACTTCGTGTGCTCCACGTCCTTACTGCTGACCCCAGCTGCTGGGGGAGGCTGGAACAGTGAGGAAGAGCTCGACTGCGTCAACACCACTGTATTTAAATTTAGCCAGTACAAACATCATGACTATAAAAAAAAATGTCAATTTGTGTACAGTGTAATTATCAGTTCGCATTTATTTGAGGTTCTCTGGCAGTACATATACATCGTTTGCCCTCTCTCACTGCCTTTGAAAAAAGGCAGCTCAGGGATTAATTCTTTGTTTGCCATTCCCACTCAGAAATACACGTTCAGCTACTTCACCATCTCTTAGTAGTAGCAGTACACTGTAAATCTATGTGTAATTAAACCTTGGCATAGTCCTTGTCCTCGGAAAGGTACATTTTTTTCTAATTCACAAGTATTTCCAGAGCTTGGCTTGTGGTATTAGACATCAAATAAATCTTTGTAAAGTGACTGGTGTGGCAATTAAAGTGAAAAATAATGATATGCCATCACAGAAAAGGTAATTGCACCCGTTGTTAGCTACTTCTCAGGTCACGATACATCTACAGCCTTTCAACAGTGGCATTCATTTGTTCACCCTGGCATCCTAGTCTGACTACAGAACTATATTAATAAAGTCATCATTTTTGCTTTTTTAGAAGTTAGGGGCATTCTTTTTGCATGATCCTGCCCCCCTTGAAGTTCAGCTCTGTTTTTCTGCATACTAGTAATTGGCTGTGTTAGTCAAGCAGAATGTAAATGCAGATGCTCAAAAGCATCCTGTTGAAGACAGGATGGAGAAGAAGAAGGTCCTGTTCTCCTATTTTCTCGTACAGAATAGCTACTAAGAAATACCTTAAGAAAATGTTTGTAAATGTGTTCTTCAGAATGGGAAATTATTGATCTGCCACGGAAAATTCCTTAATCTTGTTGAAGTCTGTGTACATTTATAGAAACCAAACTATATCGTCCCTTTAGGTTCAAGGTAGGATTAATCTCACTTACCTCAGCCATCTAAGTCACACTAGGGTCCCTTTTAAATCAATGGAAAAAGATGGGCACCTTCAGAAGGCTATTCATCTTCTCCCGGTGTAGACATCAGAACAATTCGTCTTAAATGAATCCTTCTGTGAAGGTACCCATGTCTTTCTATTAATTATAAAGGAAGCCTACAGAGACGAGCTTTGAATTTGTTTTTTTTTTTATTCTTGTAAGATCAGGTGAGACGTATCCCTCTCTTGGTGTTTCTTTGGCTAAAGAGGAAAGTGTACACAGAAAAATGGAAAGTTAAGAGAGCATAGGCTCTCATTTTAGATTCATATATATTTCCATAATTAAGAAGGGATTACCAAATAAGCTGAACCACAAAGCTACTTTTCTGTGTTTAACACTACAAAGCTGGAAATAGTACAATTCCCCATATACAGCCTTTGAGCCACTTGCAGTGGGACTATCTTGTTCTCTTAGTGAATCATGCAAAGCTGGAAGATCGTTCGACGCTGATTCCTTCTTCTTTCTGTTCATTTATTCAGACAGATAAGTAGCTCCCAGATGTATCAAGGCAGCTTGCACTGGGGACCCAGTCTATTCTGATGTTAGCAATTCTTGTCGTTACTACAGGGATGCTGAGCAAATGGGATATCGAAAAGGACACTGTATACGTTGCAAACCATGCGATCACAGCTGTTTTGAGGGGAATGCATATGTGATCAGTTCTGATGGAGATATGGTCATCTAACTAAAACTGCTTAATGACCCTGTGGATGGCATAGTAAGATCAACTTTTTTGTTTTCTCTTTTTTTCTACCCCTCCCCTTCCAGTAAAACCTCATTATTTTTTCTACATTTTGATGGGCAAACATGGTATGAACCAATAGTTTCAAAATCTTGAAAAGTCTGAAAAAAACCCCAGATACTCTGCTTTAAAAAAATTCCAAAATAAACTTTATATAAACTTTATATAAACTTTAAATCAAATTTAATTTTAAAAATTTAATTAATCTATACAATGATATACCAACTATTTTTAAGAAATGCATTATTCAGTGCTGGAATGGCTTTTCCTTTTGCTTTTAGCTAGCTGAACACTTTGAATGACAAATTACAGGTCAACCTAAAACAAATTCAGAACTGCCAGAAAATTGAAAAATTGGTTATCCACATAATAGTACTGCATTGCTTGTACTTCATTTGTTGTTACGCTTTTGCTATGTAATAAAGACAATCCTGAAAACTGATGCTGTTTCTCCTCAGAAGAGGTAGGATATGGCAGTACAAGTTTTCCTACAGCATCCTATTGTTTGTCTTGGGTCACCAATACAAAGCAAAGGGGGTCACCAGCACATGTCTATACCCACAGAGTTCTCTGAAGAGAAATAAGCATGTTAGCTAATTCCACTTATGCTGCTGTTGCTATTTTCTGTGCTATTTATACTTCATTGTACTGTGTCTACTGAATTCATTTCAGAAAAGCTACTAATAGTCTACAGTTTGATGCAAGCTGCAGGGTAAGTTAATTTTTTTAATCTATTAAACAGTCACTTGGAGCAAACGAAACTTTCCTTGATGCTTTTTGCAGATGTATTCTTCTGCTACATGGACAAACAGAAGTAGATTTCTGCAGCAATTTAAGTGAATTCTCATACATTGGAGAAAATGGATCTTTTTGAGTATACATAAATATATATATATATATATATATATATATATTTCTTTAAGAATAGAGGCAAGAAACTAAGCCACCTGGTGCCTTAAAACATGGAAGGGATGTGGAACTGTTTTTAATGGAAAACGACACTGTTGAAAACTATGACTGTTTCCATGGGTCACCATGGGTCAGTCTCATTTTCTTTAATGCAGGACCAGATGCAGATGGTAGGAACTTTTCCAGGTAATTTTTTGAAAGCTAACATTCACTATTAATGGCATGAAGCAAGGTTGCTTGCATGGGTGTTTTCATCAATTCATTATGTCTGCATAAAAGCGTTCATATTGAAGCAAAACTTGCAGGGGCTTGGCTTACTGCAGATTCCTCAGTGGGGGAAAATGCCTTGACATCCCTTCCCTCTGTTTCATCTCGTCTTAAAGGCAGGAATCACTGTGCGGGAAACAGATTTTTCCAAGAGCACAGGGAGGCGTGTAAGGCCTGATCCATTTCCCAGTGAGATTAATGGCAGGCTTTCTATTGACTTTAGTTGAGACTGAGGGCAGCAATAAAGATACCTGGCTCGTAATTCTGTAGTCAAACCTACTCTAGTAAAACATGTTTTTAAAATCCTTCTTTAGAGGCCTTGAGATGTTCTGTGACTGCTGATCACCTGAGACAAATTCGTGACTGGTTTCTCTATCCGTTTGTAGAATACTACCCAAGTCAGAATGGTAAAACCATTATTTCCTGTAGAAAATCAGCAGAGTTGTCTGCAAAAAGAATAATGACTTACAGCTGGAGGGTTTAGCAAAACCAGGATAATTTCTTGCACATTCTATAGGATTTATGCAGGCGAGCTGAAGGAGAGAAGGTGAGATCCACGTAATTCCCAGCTTTGTATTTGCTTCACTACTGGACCAGTTGTTGCACTGTTATAGTGTAAAGTAGCAGAGAGAGGACCCTGAGTTATGTGGCATCACCCCAGATCAGTAATCAGAACCAGGCAATCATAATCAAGAAAAGGCCCCATGCCATTATCCTCTCTACAACTACCTGAAAGGAGGTTGTAGCATGGAGGGTGTTGGTCTCTTCTCCCGAGTAGCAAGTGGTAGTACAAGAGGAAATGGCCTCAGGTTGTGCCAGGGGAGGTTTAGATTGGATATTAGGAAAAATTTCTCCATGGGAAAGGTTGTCAAGCATTGGAACAGGCTGCCCAGAGAAGTGGTGGAGTCACCATCCCTGGAGGTGTTTAACAGGCAGGTAGATGAGGTTCTTAGGGACATGGTTTAGTGCTGGAGTTAAGTTAACGGTTGGACTTGATGATCTTAAAGTTCTCTTCCAGTCAAAAGGATTCTATGTTTCTATTAAATCAATTTTAAAAAAGGGACAAGAACAAATCGGTCTCTAACCTGTTTTTGTCTCCTCTGCTTAATCTTTTTTCAGATTTTTAACTAAGCATGTAGCGAATATTATAGATTCTGACTTTACCTGCTGTCATGATTCTTTGCTCAAAATATTCAACATAGAGCAATATGGCAGAATGCAATCTCCATGACAGAATGCAATTGGATTAACTAAAATTTAATATCTTCCTAATTTTATCTAAATATTTTCATACAAAAAAAGAGCATAAATTGTTGACAGGAAAAAATAAGTATTTGGAGAAAACCTTCATATTTATTTATGTAAAGGAATATACGTACATATATAAACAAATCAGGGATAAATAGAGGGAAGAAAATACTGAAAGGAAATGGAGCAAATGTGTTATAAACCCATAGCATTAAAAAAAAAAAAAATCATATAAGTGAATGCTGCAGTAAAATCCTGTTTTATAAGCAGTTGTGACCTGTTTAAGGGGGAAATGTGAAAGCCTGCCAAAAATGTATCATATCCATCTGCCCAGTTTAGAATATTAGCTGGGCTTTTACTTGGACAGTTCTCAGCCTATTCCTGTTAATGCTTACACATATTAATATCCTTGTTCCTAAACATATTCCAAAATCGTCAACTCAACAAGGCTGGAATGATATGTAAGATGACATGTAACTAAGATGATGTGTGGGGCCAAACATATGAGTAGGTGCATGCAGGATTACACTGAAAAACTGTAGTATATGATCATCATTATGGTGTTAGTCCAAATTTTTGGAGGCATGGCTTAAGTTCCCATTTTGATGTAGGGTCCCATTACCTTCAAAACATCATTAGAGTGAAGATTTCCATGTTTTTATTCAGCATTGCAGTTCCACAAACTTATACAAGACTGATGCTTGTATTTCTCTTTCATCCTATATGCAGAAATACCTAAGTTTTTAGATGAATGTGCACAGAATTGTATTTTGCTCCCCACTCTAATGAAGTAATCTTTGATAAAATAAGTACTCTTTGAATAAGGCTCGGCACTTCACCATGGCAAGTTGATTCCTCCAAACTCTTAGTTAAGTATTACTCTCTAATCTGTACTGTCACTATCCTATTACATTTAAAGTTCTTCTCTGCATAACCTGAAGCCTCATAAGTGGGACATTCACACAGGGAGGTGAATGAAACTCAGATTCCAGCATCTGGATATTTTGAGTTAGAGGAGGACTACACCAATTTAAAAAAATACAACTGATGTCCCTACAGGTGTACTTATAATTTTAAAATCCTGGATAGTTCAGGGGTTTATAGCACACCTTTCTCCTCAGTATTTTCCTAGGGACCAGCTTTCACATCTGTACGTCTTCACATCTGATGAGTGTCTGATGAATGTAACACAAAAGTCATTTATTAGAGGTGAAAAAATAAGTTCTATTTCTGCCTTCTTTTCATTCCTAATATGGATTTTCAGCATCCTTTTGACTTTAGACAGCTATTGAAACAGCAATGTGTTATTTTCTCTTCGGAAAGAATGAAAAACTAAACCAAAACAGCGATGTATGAATCATGTATTTCCTTCTGAATGCCTGATTTATATCTCAACGAAATTGTTAGCAAACTGAAAATACATACAAGGGGTTTAAACAATCTGATTGAAAACAGGTCATGCCATCCCACTGTGTCCATTTCCATTTTTTCAGGTTCTAGACTTTTGGGACTGCACTAGACATAGATGTTTATAATGGCAAACAATGTACATTGAGAAGATGCTCACCCAGATAGTGTCACTTCCACATAGTGTCACACCGCCTTTAAGATCACCTCTGGATTAAATTTAATTTAATTGCCTGCCCCAGATCATCCCAGTTCCTTTGCTTGTCTCTGCAGGGCTCATTGATCCATGAATAAAGTCATGTAAATTAATAACAAAGCACAGTAAATGCTATCTGTCATAACTGTCCCCACATTCCTGCTTTTGTGTTTAGCACAAATGGAAGTTCAGATCTGTCTGAATAAGCTGTATAGATGAGCCCCCTGAGTCTTGGATCTCCTAAAAAGTTTAATGATGAGAGGGTGGCAGTAAAAGATCATGCTAAAGAAGAAAACTTGTAGACTTCCATGTTTTTACTTTTTCCTTATGCATGGAAAAAGGAACAAAGTTACCTTATTGAATTACTTTTAAATGAGCAAATGCACTAACATACAAATACGTGAAAGTCTCTTCCAACTAAAGAACCAGCACATTTTCCTTCCTGCCAAGCAACAGGCACAGGCATAGATCCTTCATTGCTTGATAATCAAAAGAATACAAATTGTCTCTTTTATCTTTTCTCTTTTGCCATCTATAAGACTCCACATGTTGTCATTACTTGCCTAGTTTACTATAAACATCCAAGCATAGTCACCATTGTTGCCTGCATTTTCTCAATAAAATGATGACTTTTAGCACATCTTAGTGGCTACAGAGTGAGACCTCTCCAAAGACACTGCTACATAGAAATGACTCCGAAAAACAAGTGTACTTAGGAATTTGGGTAGTTAGACTTCCTAGAATATAATCATGATACTGTGTCTTTAAAAGGTGTTCGTGTCTTTTGCTCAGTCTTACTAAAATTCATCACTATGCAACAGTCTTCTAGTACCAGGGAGAAACTTTAGCAGTCTTTTCTTTTTTNTTTTTTTTTTTTTTTTTTCTGTATTTTTCCAAGTCCTCAGTGTGTACACAAGGGGAAACCAGTGATGCATGGAGGAAAACAGGCCTGAGTATCATCAGATAGTAATTACATTACGGAAACACTGTTTTTGTTGCTCTTGCTTCTTTTCCAGCAGAATTTAAAATCACACCTTCAAGAGACTTGTTGTTAAGGGTCTTGTAATGCTGCCTTGCCTGTACACCACCTTTGGGATGCTTAAGAGAAACAGACATCTTGAGCTGTGATGAATCACCTTGGTTGGTTTCTTTTGTTGTTTTGTTTGTTTGGCTGGTTGGTTGGTTGCTTTTGTTTGTTTGTTTGTTTTTGGTTTTTAATTTTTTGTTTGCTTGTTTGTTTTTTTATTCAATCCTAATATCCAGCTTAGTGAAGCAGGATTTTTCCTGCCCCAGGCAAGATGGCCTCATCTTTGTGCTTCAGATCAAGGGCTGATGAAAGCGATGGAGAGTAGAGTGAGTAACAGGGAGAAAGTACCAAAAACTTAATTACTGAAAGGTCAGATGAGCTCGTCTTTATCTTCAAACTATTTTTTTAAATCTATGAGAGATTGAATTTGGCTGTGGAACAGAAAAAAGAAAAAAAAAAAAAAAGACTGGCAGGAGACCTACCTAACTCACAGTGCTATTCTGAGGAAAAATACATTACAGCCTGTAAGGCACTTAGCAGCTGTGATAACAAGATAGAATGTAGATAGATAGACTTCTTAATCCTTAAATGACTCATTTCACCCAAGTGTGGCAGTCCTACACCTCAATCACATGCAGGACATGACAGGGAGGAACACATATGCTTCTTAACCTTAATGGCACCTAGGCAAAGATCTTTTTGCTATCTGGAATATTTCCCCTGCAATACTTCCCTGGTCTACTGTTATTTTTTTATTTTCGTTTTTCTTAAAGATCTCCCTGCTGTAACATTCAGGTGATTGCAGGGCATTTACAAGTTCCTGACAGGACATACGGTGGGAGATACAAGGGTTTTTTTCCTTATGCACAAAAGCAAGATAAGCCCTTTCTCTAGAGACTTTAGTGTCTAAAACATAAGGCATAAATAAACTGAACTGAGATACATCAATTATTAATACAGGGACAGACAAGCATCCCTCTGACTGGGCCGGGACATGGGTGTGTTAGGTGTGGAAGGCATATACAGTAGGTAAGTTTCTACAGCTCAAGTAACAAGAGGAGGGTGAACAAATGCACAGGTATGCCCTCAGAGACCAGAGGAAAAGACAGAATGTGATGGGGTAGAAAGGAGGAAAACAAGTTTTATTGGCCACGTCATGATAATTGAAAGTTTTAATGGCACTTTTTTCCCCCCCGTGGAGTAGTTGGTACTATAGAAGAAGAATGGTGTTAAAAACACACTGAAAGCTCTCTGCTGCCTTTTGCAGGAGATGAATGCAGTTTTAAACTGCAGCTTTATAGTCTGTTGGCAAAGTGACTGCCATGAAGGGATTTAAAACTGCAAATTCTTTAGCTTAGTCAGACATACTTTTGAAAAATGAAGTCCTCTCTTGCTCAGGGGATTAGTTTAACTTTCTATAACATTCACTTTTGTAATTCTTTACTACTTCTTTATCTTGTGTTTTCTTTATGAGGTTATTATTTTTACACATAGTTTGGTAGTCTTAAGAAGTCTCAGAGAGACAGATGTTTCAAATTCTAGGCGTAATAAAGAGGCACAACATTTATTAGAAATGAATAAATGTGGCATAAATGAGAGTTGCCTTTTGTTGCTCCAATACCCAGCTTGGTTCCCACTGCAGTAGCTGGCAATGATATTTGAAATGGGGCTGCTTTAGGTCCTTTGGTAGGGAAACACTGACAGTAACAGTATAGCTGAGATATAGTGGACCAAGGATAAGACACTGCAGTTCTGGACACTGAGGTTCCAGCTCTGCCAGTCCTGTTGTGGGCTTGGATGTGTCTCTTTAGGCCATCCACATTCACCTGAGTTCACTCAGGTTGAGAAGCCACTTGCTCAACAGAGACCTAGTCAGCTTTCACGGTTTTTAAATGTCATAGAATCATAGAATTGTTTTGGTTGGAAAAGACCTTTAAGATCATTGAGTCCAACTGTTATCTAGCACTGTCAAGTCTACCTCTAAACCATGTCTGTAAGAACCTTATCTATATGTCTTTTAATCACCTTCAGGGATGGTGACTCCACTACTTCCCTGGGCAGCCTGTTCAATGTCTGACAAACCTTTCCATAAAGAAGTTTTTCCTAATATCCAATCTAAGCCTCCCCTGGCACAACTTGAGACCATTTCCTCTCATCACATAGGCTATACCTCTAATATTCAGTTCCTAGGATTTCCATCAAACGAACTCCCATTTCAGCTCTAACAGTCAAAGATGAACTGGAGAGTATGTGTTTTAGAAAACCATCATATACTGATTGAAAATGTCCACAGTTGGGAAATTTACCCATAACGCTTGGTAATGTGTTCCAGGTATCGCTTGCCCCGCGACATTAACTATCTTTATCTCTAGTCTAGTCTGAATTTATATAAGCTAAATGTCTCATTATTGGATTTTAGAGAGTTATATTGACAGTCTTGTTGATGAAAATTTCAATTGGTAACTTATAGACTGATCAAATAATGACTTAGCTTTCTTCACTAAGTTAAATTGACTAAGACCCTTGAGTCTTTAATGATAAAGCATGTTTCCCAATCCTTACATTATTCTTTTTGATTTCCCAGCAGTCTTTATGAGGAGTTTACAAATTAACTGGTCAAGTATTCCAACAATATTGAAAAAGGAACCAAACAGATATTAACTAGAGTGTCTCAAGCCCTTTCAACTGAGTGATTGCCAATGATTTCTGGGAAAAAAAAAAAAACTTCAGGACTACTATGTGTTCCTATTCACAAAAGCTAAAATTTGAACTAAGCTTTAAATGTGTATTTGTTACTGGCTTTTTTCCCCGTTTTGTTGATTTTCTCACTTCCATCTGTGTTTGCGAATGTGTGTGTATGAGTTTTTAAATATGCCTGTGAAATAACTGCAGATGATATTCAGATTTTTACGAACCACCACTGAACTTTGGATTGTGTTCTTACTTGAGTCCCTTTCCCCATGTTTACTCCTTCAGAACACTGGGCAGTCCATCCCCATACGTTCAAGTTAATCTTCACCTCCATTTCCCCACAGAGAAGCTACATGCTATTTTGTACAATCTGATAATTGTGGTCTACCTTCTGTCTTCCTACACGTATGTTATCACAATCACATCTATTAAAAATAGAATGGTTTTACTTGCACCTAATTTGCCTGTAAGTTAAGACAGCCCTATCTCACCCATCCATCTCTTTCATTATTAGCTGCTCCACTGATCTTCAGATCAGCCAAAGGTGTAATCAGTAGTGGGTAATGTTCACTTCAGAACACTGATAGAATTTCTGTACTGATAAAAAGCACTGTAAAGCCCGAGACCAGATCCATTCAGGACCTTGCGTAAGACACTTGCTTAGTGATTACTTCTTACTCACATACTTTGAATTATCAACTGCCAAGCATTTGCTCCGTTTAACATCCATTGTGCTGATTTTCTGTTGTTTTCATTTTTAATTATAAGGTTGTACAGCATCAAATCAAATGCCTCACGGAAGCCAATGCAAATATAATTAACTTTATCAGCCGAAGTTCTAACTTTATAAAAAAAGTATGTACCAAGCTAGTTTGACAACGATTTCTCACCATCAATCTATGTGGGTCAAAATTAATTGCATTACTTTCATTTAAAACTTGATTTACTGGGTTCAATATAATTTCATTACTTTTTCCTGGGGCTGAAGCCCTGATGACAAGGCTGAGCTTTGTCCTTCCTTCCTTCCTTCCTTCCTTCCTTCCTTCCTTCCTTCCTTCCTTCCTTCCTTCCTTCCTTCCTTCCTTCCTTCCTTTCTCTCGCTTGCTTGTTTGCTTGCTTGCTTTTAAAACAGCTTAAACGAGCAGAAGGGAGATGAGAAGATATGATCAAGTCTGTTTTGCAGCTATCATCTGACCTGTACAACGAGGATACTGACATCACCAATTTTTCTGAAGGCATTTGAACTCTGTAAGATGGGAAACACTCCAGAAATGCAAAGGATTATTGCTAAGTATTGTTGTTGCTGTTCTAAATGCCAGCCATTCCGGCTTAAGCGCTGCACTTTAGGAGGGCGATGTCAAAGAATAACCACAAAACCAGCGAACAAAGGGAAGAGAGATTAAGAGCTCAGACTTGTCGAACCTGCTTCTCTCAGCAGCTGTGCCTCAGCCCCTGGACCAGCAGTCAGGTTGGATGCGTATGGCAAGTGTCCAGGTCTTCAGGGCTCCAATTGATGGGCTGTTCTTTGGAGCACTGCCTCCCCAGGGCAGGAAAAATTGGAAGGTAAACAATTAGATGGCTGCACTGCACAGGGCTGTGTGCACTGATTAGGCGATTCTGCCTGACACAGAGGGATGTCACTGCCTGCAGTGGTATCTGCTCCTGTCACTATCGGCGTGCGGCAGGTGACACTATGGAGGATGAAGCTCGGCTGAGCTGCCTACGGAGTTAAAGGGAGGTGGCAGGGGAAAGGGGAAAAGAGGAAGATACAGCTGACAACTGCAACAAACCCTTCAGTGCCTAAATGAGGAGAGGAGGGGTGAGGCAGCTGGATGTGGGAGTCTGTGTGTCACAGAGCAGCTACTGCCGCTGGATCAATGCTAAGACAAAAATAGCTACTGATACCCTCTGCCACCACAGCTATCACAGAAAGGCCTCTGACAGAGATGTTGCAACAGGCCTCTGCTTCTGTTGTCTAGCTGCAAGGCCACCCCACATTAATCAGAGTTAAAAGGCTGCTCATTAAAAGCTCCATCCTCTTCCTCATCCCCACCCTTCCACCATCGTTACTTTCTAAGGAGGGGTGAGGAAGCAGACGCCACATGAGTAAGCAGAGATAGACCAAGGGAAGCGTGGATGCTTTAGGAAGCTTTTTAAAGGATTCACTTACACTGTACCTAGCACAAAGCAATAGATATTGGCAGCCACCTGACTGCTGGTAGGCACTGGTGGTGCTTTGTGTGGGAGAGAGGTGCAAATACATTTCAGACGCTGTCGACATACCAGTGAGATAGGAAAGCACTTAGAAAAGCCATAGGAGACGTTGGAGAATGGCTGTGTTCCTTGGGAACTCACTGCACTGAGCTTGTCATCCCTGTGGCTTGGAAGACTGCTCCTCCTTCCTTTTCATGTCATCTCTGGGACTGGTCAGGCAGCCCCTATGGAGCAGCTCAGCCAGCTGTATATTAGACAGCTGAAGCTAGTGAGATACTAGAAACTCACAGTAAAGAAAGATGTGTAGGAATGACCATTCACTTCCTATAAATGCAATGGACAGTTGTGTTTTTTCACATCATTCTCTCAAAACATTATCAAAATTTGATGTAAAAATTGTTTTTAAAAAATATGATCACTAGGAAGGTATCAGCTATTGAATTCCGCGGGAACCTTTGGTCAAGGAAAGGAGCAGTGGATGAATACTTGATACTTGAATTATTTTTCTGAGATTATGTCACATGATAAATGACACTTCTAGGAATACAGATGTTTCTGGATTACCACTGCAAGAATCTCAAAAAAAAAAAAAAAAAAAAAAATATTAAAAATTATTTCAACCCAAAAAAAAAAAGAAAATATTACAAATTATTTCCACCCACAAATAAACTGAAGACATTTTGTTAAAATCACATAAGGCCTCTTAAAAATAAATTTTAAAAATTGTACAAAGACAATCAATTATTTCCTGATGGCCAGGACGAATTCTGAAAATTCATAAGCAGATGCCCCAAGAGCAGGGAAGAGGTACAGAGAAATTATAACAAGACCATTCTTCAGGCTTGCATGTTCTGTAGAGATGTAATCTGCTGATAAGGTTTTATTCTATGACTAAGCTATGTTTCTGCTTTTTTGAGTGCCTGAAATGGTGATTACCTACTGATTGTGTCAAGCTGACATGTCTGTAACTCTCTGTAAGCTGAGGTTCAACAGTGCAGGTGTGAGGCACTGTTACTGAGATACAGTACAGTACAGATACACGTAAGTACAAAAAACCATAAGAGATAATCAATCAGCCCAATGCCTAACATTTATCTAGGGAATAAGGCATGAAAAAAAAAAAAAAAGAAGTGTTTGTCCACCATAGACAATCAGATATCACTCTGAGACTAGAGGAAAAGTTTAACTCGTTATAACTGGAATCAACTACTTGGTTTAACTCCTGTGAAAAACTAAAGGAATACATATGCTCAGCCTGCAGCACTGTGAATAGCAAAATACCTGCCCTACCTGAGGACCTTTCGATGTTTTCATATTCAGGTCTACGTTTTTGTCTGTCAGGTCATGTCATTATCTGGACTTAACTCAGAGTATCACCATAATATTGCAAATATTCACATCTTTTGTTAACAATACCTATATTTTGAAAGGATGTTTTGATTCTTTAAAATGCTGCACAAACATTAATTAATTCACTTTATTGATAATTTAGTTCTCTCCTAAAGGGCCAGAAAATGACTATGCATATGGAAGAAGGCATTGAAAATATTTTACTCCTTTATTCCTTCTTTATTATTGTACTTTAAGGCACTGAAAGGCAGTTTCATAATATACTGTAAGATACTAAAAGAAGAAAAAGAGTGCATACAAAAATACTGCAACAAAATTCTTGCTAGTGCTCGGCTATCTTTCTTAATGATCCTGCCTAAAAGGAGTCATAGTGGGAGAGGGAATAGCACAAACCTCCCCACCGATATCCTTTGGCAAAAGTACAAATCCTGACTATCTGAACATAAACTTTGGAAACTATGTTTATACAAAAGATAATTTCTTAAAACACCGTGTGTAAATCACTAACTGATCATCTATGGGCAGCAGGTTGCTACCTGTTAGCTTTGCCTCTTTTTCATCAGTCACTAATAGGGTATTAAAAGTGTGAAAAAGCAACGAGGTGCCTCAAGTTATTTTAGTTGGAGAAATGGGGGGCTTAAGAGATGCTTAGCTAATTTATTTTGTATACAACATCTTGTTTGGATGTTGTAGCAAATGATCAAAATAAATAAGAGCAAATCCTATTAGTGTAAAAACTCTAGTTCTTGCTTCACAGAATGAAGTGACAGAATATGGGTTAAACCCTGTAAGAGATAGCCCAATACTGTCGCTAGATCTTCTTCCATTGATTTTAGTGAGTTTTCACTCAGAATCCGAATATTGCTGAAAGCTGAACAAATACGCTGTCTTACTTTTCAGTATCTGATCTCTTACAGCTATTTAATAAACCCAGGAAGCAAGAAGTCATTCTAACCTTTATATGATGGAGCTGGACATTCAAAGCCTCTTGTTGATTTTACTAGGTTAGTACAGCCAAAAAATCAGTCTGAAAAAGAAAACTGGAAAGAATTGAACATTATCTCTCTCCCTCTACCCACAAGAAAATTTTACACCATGAAGCTTGGTGACGTGAGCAGTTTATCAACATTTACAGCAGGTAAGGGGATGGAAACCTGCAGCAGAGGGCAGAGGATCTAAACCCACCTCTGATTAGCACAACTTTTTCATGTATCAGTGACTGATCTGTTCCCTCTAACATCAGCTCTCCAGAAATGTTTTGACTACTCATATCTGGAAGTTTCTGCCACCTCGGTTTTGCAGAGTGTCAAATCAGTACTTTAATTCCCTGAGCAGAAATTTATGGCTGGATATATTTAGGTAAGCACCAAAAACTCTTAAAACTTTTTAAGAAACTTTATTGCCTTTGTGCAAAAAAAAATAATTGGAAAAAAAGTGACTTGTTAATGGTCCTGTTGGAGCATAGATTGGTAACTCTCATTAATAAGGCAAAGCCACTGAAAATCAGTCTTTTTTTAAAAGGGATCAAGTTTACCTTAAAGGGTTTTTAAGTGTTTTCATTATTTAAAAATAATTTAAAAAAATAGTTTATCCGTTTACTTCTACTTCATTATTTCCATTCTATCTAAGCGTCTATGTTTCACTGATTATGATGATATCCAAGGTAGGGTTTAAATTCCTATTTTAAACATTTAGAAGTCTGACATTTAGGTCTAACCTCGTCATTGCAGGCTGCCTTTGTATTAAAAAGAATAATAGGTACCTCTAGGTAATGATTCATTTCGTCTTAAAATAGGCTATATGAATCATCCTCTGGAGCTACCTGTTTCTCTGTTGGGAAGCTTAGGGTGACTAGTTCAGACTTTGACACTGAACTGCTAGATTTCTAAAATTAAGTCCGATAGGTCTCACTCCCAAGGGGCTCATCTTCAAACTGGGTCAGCTTGAGTGGTGCTATTACACTGAACGGTCCACCAAGAAAAACTGAGGTCAATGTACTACTCCTAAAGTGCTACTAACAACAAGTGAAGCTTTTGGTCCTCATTAAATGGGTACAAAAATACTCATAGGTATTACCACTTCATTTTTCAAAGCTCAGAGTGCAGTGTTTATGGTTGGCAGTACAATTCGAAACTCCACAAACCTTACCACAGCAGAAAGTCTCAACATATGGCATGAAAAAAGAGCCAGATTTAGATTAGTATATCTGGGGCACTAAGCAAACCATGGCTCTCTCCATCCTCGAGGTGTCAGGAAAGTGAGCATGCATTCCATGTAACAGCTTTCTGCTATGCTAAACTGTAGGTTCTCCTTTTTTTTTTTTTCTTCTTTTGGTGGAAGAAATGTTTCTCCCTCTCAATATGCTTTCTTTGACTCTGTGTGGGAGTTCCTAAGGAAAGGAAACTCTCTTCAGAAAGCTGGCCAGAAATTAAGAGAGCAGCATCTGTTAAACACTGCAACTTCAGCGAAGCTTTAATGATGTGGGAGTAACAGCCCAGACTGCAGCCTGAGGTGGCAATCCTGGCTTTCCTTAGATGAACACTAAGCAGAGTTAAAATGAACAGAGATAATTTTAACTGTCAGGATTTTTGTGGACTATGGGTAACACTGACCAAACTTAAGTCCCTTTTTCAAATCATTCTGCAGTGGCCACAAGGAACAAAATGGGGATTTTTGAAGAAGCAGAGTGAGCTCCAGATGTACTCCCATATCTCCTGGAGCTGGGAGTTTAGCCCATGGCCCAGCCAAACTGAGAAAGACAGAATCTGTGCCCTGCATCCTTCCCTGCACTCATTTATACTCAGTTTTTTACAGCCGTCACTGATGTTTTCATATCCTCGTTCTTTCTGAAGTTGGTGGCTTTTTAAGAAACTCAGAGTTTGAAGACCACAAGTATCTTGTGTCTACTGTCAGGAGGTTATGGTAATGGATGGCAGCTGCTGAGAACACCCATGCCAACACATGCTTCCACTGCAAGGGCTAATCAAGAGAAGCAGAATTTGAATGCTGGAAATGTTAGGCAAGAGCCAGGAGTTTTTATTTCTCTTTTAGAAATGATACTTGAGTCACACAAAAAAAGGACTTGACCTCTTCACTTACCTTGATTTTATTCTCTGCCTAGCTGAGATTGCAGGAGAATAGCCCGGTTTCAGCTTAGTATCCTAGTCCTGTGGACTTGGTTACTGCTTTGTTGGTTTTCAGACAAACAAACAAACAAACAAACAAACAAACAAAGATAAATCAAAGGGAAACAGGAATGTTGAAATGTGATCAGTTGCCAGTTGTTAATTGGAAGAGATACACCTTTTCAAGGAAATCCAAACCCTCTATTGGCAGAATATAGTGAAATACTCAAAAATCAAGGCAATAAGCTTCCCACAGTGGCAGAGCAGTAGGTAGGGAGCAGAACTAACAACTGCCAGCTGGTTTTGGTGAAACAATGCCTAAGTACACCAGCTAAGGACCAGTTTTAATCTGTAACACTGCCCATCTTGCATTTCTGCTGCCTCATTTCAGAAGTTTTTGTGGTATCAGAAGCATATGGGCAGCTCCTTGGAACTGTTACTGTTGAATCTGAGTCTCCATTCAGAAATTTTATACTGTGTGTAATAAACTCCTCAAGGCACTACTAACGGCAAAACAATGCCTTGTAATTCTGTGCCACTGTCTTTTATATCAGAAGGCTTGCTATTACTTCCATAGCTATCCCCGTAAAAACTTGAATGTCTGTACTGCAAGATATTAGGCAAAACACAAATTTTCTCCAGTTAATATGACACTTTCAGCACAGAAACCATCACAGTCTAATAGGAAGAATCTCATTTTTTCACATAAACCTTTTATATTACATATTTTCATTCTATAATAAAGCATGTCTCACTATATTATTTATATATTTATACAACAAAACTGCCAATGTAATACAAAGTTTTTCTACGTGTTATAACTGTCATATTTATATAAACTGAATTACAGACTGTTCAATGCCTCAGTTTCACTGTTTCTTATCTTCCATTAAAACCTCTATAAGTTGACCTTGGAGCCTTTTCGGAACTTCAGCTTTTAGGATTTGTATTGTTTTTGTTGGCTTTGTTGTTTATAGGGCTCAAAGCAAGTTTCTGTTGAGCACTGCCAGGCTAAGGAGTGACATTGAGATATAGTTAACACGTAATAGGTGTACCATAATTCCAGAATACCGGTCCGGTCAAGCAGGGAAAAGCTCACAGCTTGCCTGTGTGATGTAGCTCCACATACGTTTTCTTTCTAATACAGTAAAAACGTCAAAAAGAAGCAGCATTTCAATAGTGATATGTGCCCCATCCACATGTTTTTGTGTTAATGCGGTATGGAAATAATCTCAGTGCTTGCTACCGGTTTTCTCCAACCTGAAGAAAATGACTTTGAATGTCCATTGATCTACCTACATACTTAAGAGGAAATTCTTGCAACTTAACACGTGCCTTTTGCAGCATGTGCAGCTGGGTAACACCTAAAGTGCAGTGATAGGAGCCTTCTTAATGAAGTTTCTGCTCTTGGTAGCGACAGCACAGTGGGCTTTGGATGAAAACAGTTGCAGCTGGCTGACAGCTTGGGAAAAGGTGTGTTTGCAGCCTGTCACTACGTGCGGTTGGCAGAATTCTTATTCTTTAGACTTCACATTGTGCTGCTGAATGTTCTACAAAAAGAATGAGTTGTGACCTCATTTCTCTGAAGCTCCTGTAGACCATCCAGCTGAGTAAAAAAGGTAACAGCATGGTGGTGCAGTAGGTTTCCACTTGACAGAAGGTTTTTTTCCTCAGAAGAATAGTCTGATGAGCCATTAAGGTATACAGGAATCGGGTTGAATCTGAGATGTTTCTTCAGTAATCTCTTCAACCTGCCTTGAGAAAGAAGGGGGAAAAAAAGACAGGTATTAGGGACAAGGGTGAGAGGAGAAGAAGCAACTTGTGCATCAAGTTCAATACCCATTCCTAGTTCTCTGCAGGATGCCTTGTAACAGGGTATTAAGATTAGGTGTTATCATACTAATTAGTTAGAATGTGGAAGTTTGGGGAGGCTTCAGCCAACACAGGGGCCTTTGACTCAACTGCTATACAAATCTGTGCTTCAATAGCTAGGCCTGGATACAGCTGCAATAAAGAATCAAAACATGGAGAGCAGGGTCCTACATACCCAGGCTCCTTGTTCTTCTCACCCTGCCTGGGTTGTCTCAGTTGCCCATTCCTGAGATCTCTGCTTCCAGTCAAGAGTACAGTTAGACAGGTAAAGCCATGATAAATATGAATCAATTCAGCTCTTAATCAAGGCCAGCTCATGTTGCCTTCTTTCCTCAAGCGAGTTCTTCAGGTGTCCTGCACTCATGCACTTGCCCTGACCAAAGAGCAGCAACACGTGCTCTCTTCTTGTATTGAGCAAGTTGGTTCTNCATCCAGGGAATCCAAGCAGCAAAGCTAAATCAGTGTCTACACGGATAGCGACAGAAAGTGCTGATGAAACCATGAAGGTAAGAACAGTCATGACTTTATCCCTCGTTCTTTGGGAAGTCCCAGGAAAAAGGGGTCAGTGTCTACGGTGTTGCCTTGGCTCCTTCTCAACACACGCAATACCCTCAGGGCACAGCAAGTTGACAGAGATGTGCAGTGTCCCTTTGCCAGGCAGGGGGGCTTGGCAGGGAGCCCCTGGAGAGCTGGGATGTCCTTTCCAAAACCCAAGCAGCAGACGTGTTCNGAATCGGGTTGAATCTGAGATGTTTCTTCAGTAATCTCTTCAACCTGCCTTGAGAAAGAAGGGGGAAAAAAAGACAGGTATTAGGGACAAGGGTGAGAGGAGAAGAAGCAACTTGTGCATCAAGTTCAATACCCATTCCTAGTTCTCTGCAGGATGCCTTGTAACAGGGTATTAAGATTAGGTGTTATCATACTAATTAGTTAGATTGTGGAAGTTTGGGGAGGCTTCAGCCAACACAGGGGCCTTTGACTCAACTGCTATACAAATCTGTGCTTCAATAGCTAGGCCTGGATACAGCTGCAATAAAGAATCAAAACATGGAGAGCAGGGTCCTACATACCCAGGCTCCTTGTTCTTCTCACCCTGCCTGGGTTGTCTCAGTTGCCCATTCCTGAGATCTCTGCTTCCAGTCAAGAGTACAGTTAGACAGGTAAAGCCATGATAAATATGAATCAATTCAGCTCTTAATGAAGGCCAGCTCATGTTGCCTTCTTTCCTCAAGCGAGTTCTTCAGGTGTCCTGCACACATGCACTTGCCCTGACCAAAGAGCAGCAACACGTGCTCTCTTCTTGTATTGAGCAAGTTGGTTCTGCATCGGTCTGCCAAGAATGAGTAGTTGTAAATAAAACCTGGAGGGTTTTATAGAATGGAACACGCCATTCAGCATGTCCCTCGTTTCCCTCCCAGAAGATACACACTGCCATGTGCAACACGGTCCATCTAACCTGAAGTTCCCATGCCAGCTCTCACCCAGANAGTGTCCCTTTGCCAGGCAGGGGGGCTTGGCAGGGAGCCCCTGGAGAGCTGGGGTGTCCTTTCCAAAACCCAAGCAGCAGACGTGTTCTCCCAAGGACAGGTGTATGCTTCCTGTCTGGCCATCTCTGGGAACCTCAGAAAGGTTTCTCGTACTCAGAGCAGTCTTCAGAGCTCTGAAAGGTGGCCAGCGGAGTCTGCTACACACCTGGGATCCTTGTTCTTCTTGCCTGCCTGGATGTCCTTGGTTCCTCAGATCCCTGAGAGCTGTTTTTCCACCTTTCTCCTCTTCCCCTCCGGCTGCCCATCGCTCTCCTCTTCACAGGTTGGTTTGCGCTTTCTCTCTTCTTGAGAAGAGACTGGAAACATTACCATTCAATAGTATGGTTAGACAGGTAAAGCCATTATAAATATGAATCAGTTCTCCTCTGAATTTAGCTCATGTTACCTTCTCTCCCCAGAGGAGCTCTCAAGGTGTTCTCTCTGGAGCAACTGGAGGCATCTGCAATGGAAATGTGGAAGTGAACAGGTGGCAGGGACCTACCAGCCCAACTGCTGCCTCAGCTCTGAAAGGCAGATCCCTTGGATGGGTTTGCTCAGTCCAGCTGTGCCAGAGCTGGTGGGATCACTGCACAAAGTGCAATGGCCAACCTGCATCAGCCTTACTCTGCACTTTTGCAGAGCTGCAGGCTGTTGGATGACTTTGCTTGTCCCTGTGGTAGCAGTCCCACCTTCTGAGGGGGGAGGCTTTTTTGCCATGCTGTTTGTGGCCCTGATGTACCTCTGAGGCTCCTGCTTGTGCCCCTGGTGCTGATGACTCCTCAGCTACTGCATCAGCAAGCCTGGCCTCCTCCTCCTCAAGGAGTTCCTCTTGGTGGTCAATGAGGAACTGCACCAGCCCTGTCACCTGCACACAGCAAACCATTGGTTTCCACACTGGTGGCTGAAATGGACTCAAACAGCCTTTCCTGCTCCTGACCCTCCCTTCCCTGCAGAAAGCTGCAGCTGCGGGGCTGCTCTTGCCAGCAGCTCCCCCACCAGCATTTGCTGAAGAGAGGATGCAGCCAGGAACCTTTGAACAGCAAAGCTCGGGTGGGCATGGGAGGATGTAGAGGGCAGTTAAACACAATGTACTTTCCCCATCACCTGCACCAGGACGTCCCGGGGAAGGGTATTTTCCTCGGTTGAGGCTGAGGAGGTCTGGCCCCAAACAGATGGCTGGATTGGCAGCTGTCATCCTGCTGGCATCTGCATTCCTCCTGATGTTATGGAACAGGGTGAGCAGGTGCTTGAGGAGGAGGAAGTTGAGCTTGGGCAACTTGCTGGTCACTCTGAGGGAACAGGAACACAAGTTAATAAAGTAGGTGCCTGGCTGAAAACTTGTTTTTTCCAGGCAGGCTGTGGCTTTACAGGCAAGTCCCGGGCTCTGGCAGTGCCTGCAGAGCAGCTGGGCTGCTGGCCACACTTACTCTTTCAGCCCTGCCAGCCTCTCCTGCCTGCTGGTCTTCTGCAGGGCGTCCATCCACTGCTGGTAGAGCTCTGCGTGGAGGAGCTGGGAGGGGATCTTGCGCAGGAAGTCCTGCAATGGCAAGGGCTGCGGGTGAGGCTGTGCCCACTGCCGCCGGGAGCACAGGCAGCATCCCCAGCACTCTGGCTGAGCAGCAGCTGCGGGGTTTGGGCTCCTGCTCTGGCAGGTGCCCCTCAGCAGGGACAGAGCCGGGAGCTGCCGGGCTGCATGTCAGCAGGGTTCACCTGCAGGATGACGGCCAGGAGGTGCACGGGCTGGCTTTGGAGCTGGACCTCCGCTCCGCTGTCCAGGGCCTCCCTGATCTCCCGGGAGGCACGCTCGCTGGCCGCCAGTAGGAAGATCCCCTCCGTGGATGGCCCGTGCTCCTGCAGGAGAGCCAGCAGGTCCTGCAGGGGAGAAAAGAAGAGATTGCTGAGCTGGAGACAGGCCCTGGGACAGGTGAACCATTTTCAGGGGCAGGAGCAAGTGTTGATGGGTCTGCAGCTCCCACTGGGACTGGACAGTGAGTGGCTGGAGGTGCGTGTTGTGCAGAGGAGCTGGCTTTGTCTTTAATGCCCATCTGGGGTCTCTCTGATGGGGACATTGCCTCTCCAGAGGAACCAGCAGGATGGGGTCTCCTTGGCCAGACGTGCTCACCTGAATGGGTTGGGGCATCGTGCCATCCTGGCCGCAGATCTCTGACAGGGTTTGGCCAAAGAGAAGCCCCCTGTCACCAGACCCTGATGGGCCAGGCGCCTCTGCAGCAGCTGAGGTCCCTCATCGTGCAAAGTGCCAGGGCAGCCCCTTCCACCTCCTGTGAGTTCCCCCTGCTGCCAAGAAGAACAGAGCAAAGAGCCGTGCAGCAGAAGCACCAGGCGAGCACTCCTGGACCCTCTCAGTACTGCTCTCCCATCCTCGAGCACGTGGGAGAAGCATCATTTGGAAACGACGGACCCCAGGGGCTCAGCTCTGTCCCTCCGCAGAGCGATGGGGACAGATGTGCCCTGTGGGAAGGGCAGCAGCAGCCCCAGTGCAGCACGAGTGCCTGTCTGAGAGAGGAGAGAAGGGCCGTCCTGCCCCTGTCTTCCCCAAACTCACCAGCTGAGTGGCCAACTTCACCTTTACTGCTGAAGGTGACAACAGGTGCTGGCCGCTGCTGCTCTGCATCAGCCTGCAAGAAATGCACTGTGCTCACCAAACAGCCCCACAGCAGAAAGGTCTCCTGGTGAGCTCCATCGGCCC
>VWYH01010259.1:510181-532780 GCA_013399365.1 Pampusana beccarii | reverse complement strand
GCTGCTGAGCACCTGCAGCTGGCCCAGGGCCAGGCAGAGCTGGGGGCGCAGGGCGCTGCCACGTCTGCAGAGAGGAGCGGCAGAGTGACCTGGAGGTGGCCAAGCCCCATGGCTCCCCTCTAGTGTCCCCCTGCCACGGGCACGGCCATGGGTGCTTCCAGCACCAGGGTGCCGGGGGCTGCTCCTTGGCTGTCCCTGCCCTGGTGCCAGGGCCAGGGCCTGGGAGGAAAGGCAGCTGGGCTGTGCAAGTCTTACTGGGGCTTGGCGATGACCAAGGTGTCCCTGAAGAGGATGAGGTCCCTCTTCCTCGTCACACGGCCCTGGGTCACCCGCACGCGCTGCCGGAGCAGTGGCTCAGGTACTTCCAGGACGGGCATGCACTGCTGCACGAGCTCAGGGTCGTCCCTGCAGAGCAGACGGTGTCAGGCATGAAAAAAGCGGCTGCTGTGGGTCCCAGCTGTGCTGAGGTGTCCCCAAGCGTGGAAGGAACCTACTTGGAGCTGTGGCAGCGTTTCACCTGGCCCATCCTGACGAAGACAGGAAAAGGGTTGTGTGGGACAGACTGGTAGACACGAAGATAGTGCCAAAATGGCAGAAGGGCTGCCAAAAGCCTCCCAGTGCTGGTCCGTGCTGCAGGGCAAGAGCTTTGCTTTCAGCCGTGCAACTCCGTGTTGACGCAGAACCATTGTTGGGCCAGCGCTGGGTCAACACAGCAACACATTCTAGCCACCATGGATGGGGAGGGGCACTGGGGTCTCTCCCCAGTGTGCCCATGTCTCTCTCGCACTGGGAGCCCAGCCCTGGGCACAGCACTGCAGGCCTGGCCTCAGCAGCGCTGAGCAGAGGGGAAGGGTCACCTCTCTCCAGCTGCTGCCAACGCTTTGCCCCGTGCAGACCGTGGCAGCACTCACTGCCGCCGTGGTGGCTCCTGGTCACTTGGTGTCCACCAGGACCCCAGGACCTTCTGTGCCATGCTGGTTTCCAGCAGCTTTGCCAAATTGCTTTGGCTCACAAGTCTGTGTGCATGTGTCCCGGGATGCTTTGTGTCCATACCGGTGCCATCCGCAGTACATCCCACCTTCTTTCTGCAGGTCTCCTGGTGCCCCTTTTGTAAGAATGAGGAGTGCATGTTTCCTCCAGCCAAAGCAGTAGTCGAGGTGGAAAGGCTCTCTCTTGTTATGGGACATGGAGAGAGAGGATGCAGCCTGGTGACAGAGTCCAGAGACAGAGTGTCTTTAACTCCAGCTTTTTAAGGTCAATTTTATTCTTCTTTACACAATATCAGGTAAAAGGTGGTATTGTCATTCTCATGGGAAAACGGAACAAAGTTTTTCTTCTGTCTGGTGACACACAACATTTGACAGCACCCAAGTTTTTGATAATCATCTCTCTAAGAACTTAAATTTCTGCCCGGGTGTTCCCAAAGCTCTTCAGTCACAGTTGAGCATGGACAGCCATGGGCCACTCCATTAGGCTCTGCAAATAAATCCCATCATATTTAGTATAGTAAGAAGTTATTCCTGCTCTCCTAAAGTAGACATCTCTAGGACACTTTTAGACTTTACTGACTGCATTGACTAGGGCCTCAGTTCACTATCCTACACACAGGCAACTTAATGCCATTTAAGATAGTATAACAAAACCAGCACCTCTAGCCCATCAGATGTGATATAGCCCAAAGAGAGACACTGAAGCTAGTGTGAGCTGAATCCCACACGAGTTTTAGTTCCCTCTTCTGCCAAGGAGATTTGTGTCCTGTATCCCCATAGCTGAGACCTAGTGGGAGCATTCTCCATGTATGTTTTTGGAGCTAGTGCAGTTAAGAGCAAGTACTCAGTCTTAGAGTTTTTTGGGTTTTTTTGGTTTATTGTTTTTTTTTCACTGTCTCTTGTTCTAATCATCTTCACTTGGCAAGTTTCAAGGAACACAATGTAAAGTACTTATTTAAACAAGTTTTTTGACATTTTAAAAAGGGATGTGTGTCATGTTTGTTAATTGCAAATAAACACTTGTTATTTAAGGAATTGTATTAATATCTGACATTTCAAAATAATACAAGACATCTGCTAAAGTTAAAGGACATTTTAAAATTAGTTATCAAACAGTAAATACACGGTTCTATCTGTTACTCCCGCTTTCCCTTTCATACCAGAGTGATAGTCTCCGGTAAATTCATGTGTTGAAAGCAGTAGGTTGTACCCATAGCAAAATGCCTGACTGCAGCTAATTTACTGTGCAGTACTAGTTTCCCACTGGACTAATTTAAAAAGCACCAAGCAAATGACAGGTCTTTGTGTGCTATGGGGAGGTCCTCCAGGAAGACTGTCCGGTCTGTGAACAGAATCCATTTCTCTTTGTCACCATCAGTCTGTGTTTTCATCTACCTTGCTCTCCTGTAAAGGATGTCTTCTAGCTTTGTCTGCCCCTCTTTCTCCACTTATTTCGGTCCTTCACTCTCACAATTAGCTTTTGGACTGTTAATACTTTCTTCTTATGGCAAACCATGTAAACTAGAAAGGCAGTAGCTCAGCCTGACACTGTGTCATTTTTCTGTTATATTCCTTAGGTCTTGACTAAAGAAAATGTTAACATAAACAGTGAAGAACAATCTTAATTTGAGCATAAATCCCACAGAAGTCAAACATACGAGATATTTGTCTTGGTTCTTTTCTGTGTTCTCTTCCTCTCAATAGCTCAGTTTATAGGCTGTGAATGGTGGAACAGCTCAATAATTTTCTTTCATTAGGGCTGTGAATGCAGAACTCTTTTTTTTTTTTTTTTTTTCGGTGAAATGTTGATTTTTCAGGTCTTGTTAAAAGCAAAATTGCTCCTGTGCAGGTTTCCCCCCATGCAGACTTCAGCTCGCTGACTAAGGTAATTATAATAGAAAATTTAAAATCTGTAGAAATCAAATGTACAGGATGAGAAATAATGAGGATAAGCACATTGTATCCCTGATGGGAAATAACTTTTAAAATTATGAAATACAGACCATTTGGCTAATTGACTTAGATAAGTAATATTACTCCCCACTTCATAGGAAATACACATTACAGAAGAAAATACTGCATATGCTGAAGTAACATTTTCTTATTTCCTTAAGACAGCATTCCAGCACTTTCATCAGAGGTTGTTGTATTAGATTATCAGGCTTATTACCATTTTAAAGATACGCCAAAACGTTTTGAAGACAATTTTAATAGGCCAAGTTGGTGTCATAATCTCCCTACACTGACTCTGAACTTGGACTCATATTCTAAAACAAGCTTCTACAGCAGTGGGAAACCCAATCCAAGCTGCTATGTATCCCTTCTCAGTGAAAATTTGAGCATTTCTTCTTGAGGAGTTCATGTAGAACATCACAACCAAATACTGAGGCCTTGTAAGCCAGGACTGTGGAATGTAAACTTTCTGAAATTCCACCACAACAACTGATCCACTAGGGAATTTATTGCATGCATGAGTAGGTTGACCTTGGCTGACTGCCAGACACCCACCCTCAGGAGGATAGGGGAAGAAAATATGATGAGAAAGCTCGTGCATCATGGTAAAGACAGGGAGATCACTTATCAGCTACTGTCGTGGGCAAAACAGACTCAACTCAGGGAAAAATTAATTTAATTTATTCCCAATTAAAATAGATTTGGGTAGTGACAAGCAAAGACAAATTAATAAAACACCTTTCCTCCCTGCTTCACTTCTTCACTCCGGACTCCTCTGCCTCCCATCGAGCAGCGCAAGGGGATGGGGGATGGAGGCTGGGGTCAGTCCATAGCAGCTCCCTTTTGCTGCTCCTTCCTTCACATGCTTATCCTCTGCTACAGCGTGAGACCTTTCCATGGGCTTCAGTCCTTCAGTCTGAACTGGCTCCGACATTGTCCCTCTTCATGGCCTGCAGGGAGATACCTGCCCCAGCGCGGTCCCCTCTGTGGGCTGCCAGGGAGTCTCTGCTCTGGCCCTTGTGGAGGACCTCCTCCCATCCTCCTTCCACCACCTTGGTGTCTGCAGAGCTGTTTCTCACACTTTTTTTCCCCCCTCACTCCTCTCTTGAACAGTTTTTTTGGCCTTTCCTAAAGCTGTTTTCCCCAGGACAGCACCACCTTGGCTGGGCTGGCATGGGGCAGCCAACACAGGGCAGCCCCAGCCTCTCCTCACAGAGGCCTGTGCAGCTGCCAGCAACCGGGCACCTCTTCACTAATATTTTTATGTTATCTCTTGAGGACATTAGGAAAACACCAAACTGGATAGAGCTACTTTTTAATTTTTTTGTTTTAAATTGTTATTTGTGTGACTTTACAAAGTTCGGTTTCTTATCTAAGCACGTAAAATTCTGTCTGGTCAGCACGAATCATCTCCCAGGGGATCTCATGACAGCTGAATTTAAACTGGCCTTTTCAAGAAGAAATCAGACATAAAAACCCAGAAGAAATCAGAAGGGGAGGGTTTTTTAAACAGCTATTTATAAATTTCTATTTCATGGCAATATGTTGGAGCTGCCAGGAAAAGGAAAGTTGACATTGCAGAGGGTGCATAATCATGTGAGGAGTGCTTGTGCTTTGTACAAGGAGACTAAAATACATTTGAATATTCTTTGCTTCTAAAAATACCTGGATCTATCACCAAATATTCTGGAAGAAGCAAAAACAATTCCAATTAGGGATTTATTTGTAATAGGCAGATTTCAATAATAAGGCCTCAAATTACAATGTAAACTTTACTTGTGACAGCATTTTTAAATACTGAAAATACGATGAGACCAGAGGGGCTTTAAGTACTTTAGTCATGAAGTTAATTTCGTGGTTATTGAGTTACTGTGAAACATTGTGGGACATGGTACACTGCAGTATAATGTATCAGAGGTATAATATATTGGAAAGAGACTGAAGAAATGTCTACCCAGACATTTTGTTTCATTTTCAGACTATATCACTACCAAAAGAGGTAGAGTTTGAGAGCTGGAGAAGTTACAGCAGAAAAAGTCAGGTTATCAGAAGTGTAACAACCAGATTGCCCTGTTCATTTTCTTAAATAACGACTACATTTTCAAAAGCTCCCACATAGGTACATTCCAAAGTGAAAAACACTCAGCTCTGATATGCTCCCGTGTAGTTTAATGTATGCTACTGATTCTCAAGTAATTTTTAAGGTCTGGACACTTTCTTCAGAGTAGTCCTTCTGCAAGTCCTCATGAGAATCTCGACTAGAAGTTAAATGTGTCCTCTGCAACTACTATGCCTATAAACTCAGAATTTTGAGAGAAGTAATAGAAATTAAGTCACTGCGGTGAGAAACTATTCTTGCATGTCTAATATGTGGTATATTAATTTTTCTTTTTGACCTGTTTTTTTCCAGACTATCTTCAGGGTGCCCCACCTAAACCATGCAGAACAGTATAAAGACGGAGCAGTACCTGGAGTGATTCCACTTGCTTATGAAAGACTGCTTTTATTCAGCCCATACCGGTATCAAATACTGTATGTACTGAGATGTAATAATATTTTAGTCTTTTATCCAAACTCTCATGTTGCTCTGAGTGTAAAAGCAGAATCAGCCCATCTATGAAAGTGGTTTTCTCAGCCCTCTATACCTTCCATCCTTCCATGTGGAGGGGAGGGAATCTATTATAGACTACTTAATTCTCCTTCCTAACCACCACATCTTTATTTCTAGGAAGGCTGTACCTGGTTTCCCACAGAGCTTCTTTGGGGAAAGTTTCTAATTAAAATTCTAGCTAAAAGTCTGGAGTGAGACTTCCAAGCAAGACTGATTGACTGTTTCCCACTTGGAAATGACTAAATTGTGAAAATCTATTTTTCCATTTGAATAACTAATCTACTTTACACAGAGCAGAAAAAAAATGCGCAAGATTTTTCTAATGAAATAAGGCTTTTGCCAAAATCCACAAATTTTTTGTGCCTCGTGTCCCTCTTCTATTCCATGAGCTAGATTGCCTGACCAAAGTATGTCACCCCTGATCACAGATGTGCCCATATCTCTGATAAGATTCCTGTGTAAGAATGGAATTCAGGTTTTGCGCTTGCAAGATCCTTATGAACCTTTCTCTCCTTCCCAAAAAAACTGGTGAAAAGGCTTGCTTCTGTCATGAGAAAAACAGTTTCCATTTCAGCCAAATACATCTTCTCCCCACTTCCCAGCATCGTCTTCCCTTGGTTTTGCCATGCAATACACTCATGCCTCCAAATTCCTTTGGTGAGGTACCGGGAGGTGCCGCAAGTTGGGGTTGTGTGAATTAGGATTTTCATCTGCTTCTTCTTGCTTAGTTGGTTTCCTTTGCTCTGGGCTTCCTCCACAGGCTGCAGTCCCTGAGGGGTGTCATAGGTAGCCCACAGCTTAGTCCTTGAGGAGCACCCTGGTGTGCCATCACATGTCACCTTCCACACATCCTTTCACTTTCTCCTTCCATTTGCGAAGTACATTTCTTCACATTTGTTGTATTTGTCCTGCCCTGGGCAGCTGCCACTCTTTCTTAAACCCATGCAAGCCAGAGCACCAGGGTCCCCCCCTCTTTGGCTGCAGCTTTGAGTCGTGATGATGTGCTCATGCTGCTCGGTGTTGGAGCTGCAGCTGTAACCATCACAGGACAGTTCATGTCCTCCACCAAACAGAGTACCCTGCAGCTTCTACCTCCCCAGACCTGCCAGTTATTTCCAGTACTGCCTCGCAGATCTTCCCAAGTGAAGGTCCACCCCTCCTGCTGTAAGGACTGGAGAAGAAACCTCCAGCTCTGGCAAGAAATCAGAAGACAGTACTTTGGTTTAAAAAAAGCGGGGGGAAAGGGGCGGGGAAGATAGAATCTCCAGGGATTTTAAAAGGGTTTCATTGTCTATCTAGTGTCAGAGTCAGGGTAGATAGGTGAAGGTTGTGGGGGAGAGAACACAAATGAATAATACTCTGTCAGTTCAATAAATTCAGCATTACTGTTTTCTATTCTAATACTGGTTTGGAAACATAATAGGGTGACCCAAGAGAATACACTTACGTTATTTCTGCCTTTGCTAAGGAGATATATATGAAAACTATGTTTTTCGGGATTTAGAAGCTTCTGATAAATGCAAAAAGACACACTGTAAGGTAGCTAGTAGGACAGAACAGCATCTGATCACAACCTCGATGGAAGTTCAGACTGCTTTTTCAGAGCCTTGGGCTAGGAAGCCAACTCTAATCAAAACTGATGTCTCAGCAGAAAAAATACATTTAAAGATGAGAATAGCCATGCTGAAAAGAAAAAAAAATGTTTTAAAAATATTGAAACAAACCACAAGACATTTTTTTTTTAAGTCCATCAATGCTAACGTAGGATATTTCAGCAGTCGTATAGTAAAATACATTAGGCAATCTCAAATACGCTATAAAAATGCTATTGATCTTTAAACTTATTTCAAATTCAGGAATCCTAGCAACTACTCTGGCCCTTTAAAGAAGATCTAGCAGTGTGCTGGAAGATTCCTTGCAGACATGGGCATCTAGCTGCCACACAGAGCAACTCTGAGGCAGCCTAAAGGGCCAAATCGGCTTGTAGCCCCAGGAACAGTGTGAGAAACATCACACTGAGTCCCCTTGGCTTCCTCTTGCCCTGTCCTACATCTGCCATCCTGTGCTGAGCACCACTCGCTCAGCGCCTTGGCTAAGATTAAAAAGTCAGTTAAAAGCAGATGACGTGGTAGCTGAGAGTGGTCATTGTCACATAGGAGTAATTCAGTTCTTTAAAAAGATGGAGTCACTGTTTTTCTGAGACTTCGTCGTGTATTTCATAGTTGGAATCAGAGACCATATTGTGTTTGGATGCTTTTTTTACTCCTAACATGGGTCACATCACCTGGATGATATAATTAACTATTTCTGTACAGATGCCTTCCAGCAGTTGCGTACTAACTCTAGGACCAAGCACAGCAAAACTGGCATCCAAAACTTACATTTTACTCAGTATCTGGTCTGTCCAGATGACAGGTGGTGTTGCAGTGCTAACATCCCCTTTCATTAGCTTTTCTATCTCCACAGCAAAGTGGAGGCTTTTCAAAGTAGAAGAGATTACAGGCACGCACACTGTTAAAAAAGTAATTTAACAATTTAGCAGAACGCGCATTGAGGCAATGTGAAATTTTACTACTTTTGAGTACTGGCTCCAAAAGTAGCATGGTAACAGCAGAAACAAAGCACGGTCAAGTGATCTGCCCAGAATTCGCAACCTGACTATTCTTTCTGTTTCTCTTTGGAGACTACTAGTTTCGAGCAGTACCTGGCGTGTGTATTCCCTGAAACAGATCTCCAGGACTGACTAAATTTTTTTCTATGTGTGGATTTACCTGAATTAAGATACTTTTGGCATCCAGTTTCTAGCCAAGTTGTTTCATAGGTATGACCATCATCCTACCACAGCAATTTCAATAACATTCAAAGCAAAAGTTTATATATCTTAAAAGTGTAAAGTCTTCAGGGTCATATTATCTTATTCTATTGAAGGAATTTTTAATACACACTTGAGGGCATGGAAAAGAATGGCAGAGGGAGGCAAAGGTGTCCTAGGGTAGTGGCTTTGAAAGAGAGTTTGTCCTCTGTATTCCAGTGCTGAAAAACAGACCCTTGAAATGGATGATGTGCTCCCCTGCCTGTACTACAGGTGTTTTTGGGAAACATAGCCCAATGAACGCATTACTGTACAGGTCATCACATCAAAACATAGTAGGAAGGAGGGGCAGGGGAGGCAAAGTCCATTATGAGCAGGTCACAGTGTATCTTGCAGAGACCAGACCACTGAATTTAGCTCTTCAGTTTAGGCTCCACCACAGAAAGTGAAACAACTAACTCCCTTTCTCTCATAACCTCTTGCAGCTATTTTTTTTTAACTCAGTCTTTAAGAGTAAATGCAACGACAGCTGCAGGAAAAATATAATCAGTGAGGTGGAAAGGACGCATTTCTTGAAGTTGTCATAGTTAAATTATACCCCATTACCACAGTAAGCAGAAAAAAAATTGTAAATCATTCTAGCATACAGATCCAAACACAAAATGTAAGTTTTCTTCCTAATTCATTAGTTTCCACACATTCATATTGCTAATTATAATTACTCCAAAGGAATTATTAATTAGAAATTATTTTGCATTAGGCAATTGCAAGACACGAAGCTCCCTTCTGCTATAAAAATCTATAATGACATTACAAATACTGCTACGGTTTTACAGTAATGTAATGTGATTAACTATTACCAAAGATACACAAGTATGACTAAGCAAACTAATTAACAATGTTGTCTAGCACGTCTCTTTATTCTGTTACTACTCTACAATTTGTTCCTTCAACAGCAATTATTATTTATGGAAATAATATATTTTTCTTATGCTAGTAAGAATTTTCTTTATGAAAATATGTTTTGTTTGAAGTATCTTTACAGATTTTCAGGCTAGTTTGGGAAGTTCAGGCTGGGAATGTTAGAATTAGTGAATGAGAACAGCCTGAAGAGCATCCCAAATAAAACAGCGTAAATACACAAAAAATCATGTGGAATATGTAACAATAAAAAAGTCATTTATGGTTTTAAAATAACATTTATCTTTCCAAATTAAATGGTGGAAATCGTTTTGGGCACTCCCACTTGGAAGTGGACTCAGCAACATTTCTTCCTGAGGTCTTTTCTTCCTCTCATCACCATGCTCCTACATCTTTCTCCCTAGCAGCAGAGAAGGGATTCTTTCCAGCCCTTTCTTTCAAGCAGGGAGAAGGGCACAGTTGTTTAAAAAGACTCAGAGTGATACCCTTGTATCCTGGTGTGATGAGTATCTTTGGTTTCCTTCATGTGACCCTGAAGAAAACCTGGATCTGAATACTACAAACTTCAGGAAGAAAAGCTTTGAATCCTCATCTGAATATTATCACTTGGGCCTGTATCTATTTAAAACTATGTTATTACAAAGTGCTCTAGAATAGCTCAAGAGGATAATCCTTACTTAACAGAAGCAGTGCATGATAACTTAATCAGCCTTTTTCATTTGCAGTGTAGGCTGTCTGCATCAATCTACATTGTTAATGATCCCAAAGAGTTCAGAGGGAAGCGTGTTATGTGAAGGAAGAAATAGCTAAGAAAAAAAAAAACCTAAGTCTGTGATTTACTGCAAAGCCAAACCACAAAGGTGAATATGAATTTTACAGTAACCATACTAACTCCAGATACTATAGCGACACTGCTTGCCCAGTAATTAAATGCCACTTATCTTACTGTATACTGTGCTGAAGACTACTGGATGACATATATATAATGTAGTTTTATAAGACCTTGCTGTGAGTCCCCAAGACAATTGCAGCAGAAAGACAGCCCTTTGGGAAAGGTTTGCTTCAGCTACCCTACTTCCAATACCAGAAGCACCTTTTGCTGGTAGGACTGGACTGTGCTACACTGCAGTTTGAACCCTTATTTTCCACAAAATTTGTGGGAGCAGGTGGTTGTAGCACAATTTTCTCCTTTGACCACAGCTACACTGTAATACACACAGTCCTGGGCACTGGTAAGTGCTGCATATAGCATGGGAAGTATGAGAAATCACACTCTTCTGTCAGCAATAAGGTGTATTATGAATTCCAGACATTCGTCAAGCAGGGTACAAGCAATTCACATGTACCACGGTGGGAAAGATGGCCAAATGCTTTCTTGATTTACAAATTCTGTAGTAGTGCTTATTGCAAAAGGTTTACAAGAACAGTAAATCGGTGCATCTTGGTGACTTATCAGCGGTCAAAGAAATTAAATTTGAAAATAAAACAAATACAAAATGGAACCAGGCTTCTCTGGAGTGAAACAGTTTGAAAGCCACTAATGGACAGACAGATGGGTGGATGGATGAATGGATAGATGACACAACGTCTCTCCAGCTGGACTCTTCAGAGGCTTAGACTACAAACAGCATAAAATCAAACTCTCTCCTTAATTTTCTAGTTTTCTGTGCCTTGAAAATATTGCTTCCCCTAAACTGGTATTTACAGTAGCAGTTGGAGGTGGTTGGTAGAGCTACATATCTTTACAGTTTTGAATAGTTAACTTACATTTTTGGAATGAGAAAAAGTAGCACGGAACTAGAACACAGTCCCAAGGTGGTTTACCTTCTCTTCAGTGAAATAAAATGTCTCCTTGATGTCTGTAGAGCCTGAGAGTTATTAAGATGTTTTCTTTAAAAAACTATCTTAAATATCTATTCGTATCTGTATGACAAGACTGTCATAGTCAAGCACATCTTTAACATCTACTCGTAACTTTAAAAAATACAAAAAAGTATGTATAACACTTCAACTGATATTCATGAATACTCTCAGAAGTAGGGTTTAGGGTCAGCTCACCCCAAATCCATTATTAACCCAAAGGGGTTGGTCACTACTGCACCATCTTGATCAAAACCAGCATACACTAAGGTCATTCAGTTGCTCGTATAAGCAATGGTTGACAAAGAACGTGCTTGTGCGAAATGCAGGGTCCTGTGTTTGACGTGGCTGAAGCATGAACATAATCTCCTGTGGTAGTAAACAGCAGTGTATCATAACACAGGGTAATAACTGACTTTTAACTTAGCAATCCCCCAACCAGAGAGGGTTTACCACACAGGTAGACAACTGTGCTTAGCTATTCTAAGGGATAGATGGTATTTTCAGAAACACAGGGTCACAGACCATGAACATGACATTTTCAGTGGCATGAAAGTAAAAATCTCCTTTGACTGAAGTCCCTAAGAAAAGTCACTGAAATGATAGAGTGCAACAGAGAGAAAACATTTTGAATTCGAACTCATCACCCCTGCCTTAAACATGGATCAGCTGCATGAAAGAAATTTGATGTTTCACAAGTGAAAAATGAAAACACATTTTCCCAGAGAGCTGAAACTTCAACACAGAACTTCTAAAGCTGTGTCAGCTGGGTAGTTCTCACTGTAGAGAGCAGGAAAAATTTGGAGCCAAGTATTTGATATTTCTGCTATAAGGCAGGTCTACAGAAACTTTTGTGATCGTATCACCTATTTGAGATACTACAAGGTTTTTGTATTATTTTTATCAGTGTTCAACTTGGCCTGAACTGTGTTTCAAGATAACTGATCAGCATCAGGAAATGTCATTGCTATGGTTACGTCAATCATTAAAATTTGAGTTTTGGCACATGCTGGCCAAGCCCCAATAACCACCAGCTATCTCAAGATTCCCCTCAAAAAACAGAATCTGCTGCTACTTATTGACGCTCAGATTTGGAGACATGTAATTACAGATGCCTATGCTGGTGACCACTATTTCATCCCAGTCCTTCCTTCCGCTTTAGAATTATTGGTATGGCAGAACCACAATGTGGGAATGCAGTCAAACACCAGTGAATCTTAAGGAGTTTGTGATATTACAAGACATCTTCTTGGTTATCAAGGGAATGCAGTCCTGAGCAATCATAAGCATTATGATCTCTTCTTGAAATTAACTGGTCTCATTTTAAAAAAATCAATTAAATTTAACTCCCAGTACTCCTACAGAAATTCACTTTCAGAAGCTCTTTTCTCTGATGGTTTAAACTTCTGTTTAATTCCAATCTGAATTTATTCAAGGCTACTTTTTATCCATTTGCTTTTGTGCCAGCACTGTACTTCATCTTGAATAGTTCTTTAACCTCCTTGATGTATTTATAGAGAGCAATCACATTGCTTCTCAAATCAGTCTTGCTCTGCTAGACTAAATACATCTTTACTAGTCTCCTCTCATAAGATTGTTTTCCATTTCCATAGTTGTCCTAGTAACCCCTTTACTGATTTAATTTCTCTTGAAGCTGGGCAATCAGAAATGTAGACGGTATTCAATATGAAGTCTAATTAAAATCTTTTGTATACCAGGAATATTTCTATGCCTTTTACTGGGAAGATCTTACCAGAATTGTATACCTTTTCCGAAAGTGTATGTCAACCACCTCATGACAACATACAAACATTGTACAATCAACCCTCTCCCTTCCCCAGTTTCCTCGTGATGAGCTCCCACTAGTTCAGGGGTGTCAAACTCATTTTCACCAGGGGCCACATCAGCCTTACAGTTGCCTACTCCTGCATTTATACCATCATACAATTACACTTGGCCCTTTGAAAGCAACCGTGAGGCTGATGTGTCCTCCAGTGAGAATGAGTTTGACACCCCTGCACTAGTTTCTCATCCAGTTCCTCCAGCTATAGCCTTACACTTGGAACATATAGAAGGACATCCCATTTCTGATGCTCCAGTCTAACTCTTCTTGTGCGGTACTCTGCTTCTCTTTCATGTTTGTGTTGTCTCCTAGCCTTGTGGCATCAGCATACACCTTCTTTTGTGTGCCACGACCAGTAAGTGACTATAGTAAATAAGGTGAACCTCACAGAACACTAATCATTTCCTGTCAGTACAGGCTATTTTGGTTTCTCCTTGAAGCACGCTTTATCCACCTTTCAATTGTTTCATCAATCTCCATATCAACTGCTTTGCTGAAGTCACGTAGATGCTCTGCATTTCTGCTGCCTATAATAATCCATTATCTTTTTCCAAGTCAGCTCAAGCTGACACATCCACCTTTATTCCTTCCTATTTAGGTCAGACTCATAAACCCACAAATGTTCAAATCATTTCACTTTCGTTGAATACAGACCCTCCACTTGCTGATCTCTAGTGATACGGTGCCCTGTGTAGTTTGCTAGACTTACTTTAAATCTTTCCTCTGTCTGGTACTTTCCCTTTTAAGCACCATTTTCTTTTATGAGAAGCCCCAGAAGAACATAGGTGGTACCCAAATGGTTCAATCTCCCCAAGCCTCCTCCCAAAGCAAGGTAGGATGTTCAGCCTACAAAGACCCTGGCTGCCCACATCAGAGATCCCTCAATGACTCGCAACAGCAGCCTTAAAAAAGACTAATATTCCTCAGCCTTTTCCCAGCCAGCATATCTAAGGCTTTTCTCAGACTGTTCCCAAAGCACTTCTCTACTAAACTGCAGCTTAAGAGTCTCCTTGAGGTAAGTCCTAACCTGCCTGGCAGTCACCCCGAATTGCCAGGTCTGCAACCTTCTATCCCAGCTGTTGTGAGTCAGTCCCTGAGCTGCAGATGGGGAAGTAGCTGCTCACCGTTAACCCTATCGTGCTTATTCGTGGCAGAGTTTATCCAGTCGTAATCCGATATACTTCAAATATGCAGGCAGCTGAGGTTTTGTCTCAATTGTGGGTTTGGCTTTTGGTGTATTTACTCCTGGTGTATTAATGGTGTAAATGAAAAAAAAAAAAAGCTAAAGAAATAATTCCAAGAAGTAATTCAAGTTGGTACAATCAGACGTAAATACTGAAAAATAAACAAAGAAAAATGATATATTAATAACATGCAGATCTGAAATATATCAAGAAAGATTCCTTGGGAGAAGTAACAGAAATGTCATTATCCGAACTACTACAAAATGAAAAAAAAAATGTGAATACATATCAGAGAATAATTCCATACATTGTAGAA
This sequence comes from Pampusana beccarii, assembly GCA_013399365.1. Taxonomy (NCBI): domain Eukaryota; kingdom Metazoa; phylum Chordata; class Aves; order Columbiformes; family Columbidae; genus Pampusana; species Pampusana beccarii. The sequence goes on along the minus strand of VWYH01010259.1, from coordinate 518,291 downwards.
AAATTATCTCAATTGCATAGGTCTGAAAATGACCATCTGATTTAAAGAGATGGAAGGGTTACAAAATTTTTCATTATTACTAGTGCTTGCCCTAAGAGTAAAAGAAAACACCAAAAAAGAGTTCTTCTCTTTGAAGCTTAAAACTCCAATGATTTCGTGTCTCATAAGGATCTTTTTGCTTTCCTCCCCGCCCTCAATTTCACTTATTTGTGGAGTATTGTCTAACATAAAAACTTATTTATTCTCTCTGAGGAGTACCACAAGAGTGCCTCGAGGAATTTAGCCAAAGCGAGACAGATGTGTTAAACAGATGGAGGCCAAGGAAGTGGTTTGGTTTCTCCAGCGGTGGATGTGAAGGACTGGGGAGTAAGTGGAACAGAGTCTTGGCTGGATTGAGGTAGAGGAAGGGGACTTCTATCTTGCTGTAAGGCAAGGCAAGAAATTAATGTATTCTGCTTTGATAAACTGATGCCTTAATCGTCATCTTTTCTGATTATTTTAAGTGCGTATTTTTCACACAGCTATGCAGCTCAAAGTTGTCTTAAAGATAAGCAGTAAATAAACACAAGGCACTGCAATGTAACTTCAGCCCTTAAATTTAATGGACTAAGCCCAAGCGCAGAACCTTACCAGTTGAATGAAGTAACAAACTTGCTTTCTTCTAGGGGTATTGGGGGCTGCAGTATGTTTCCTCTGTCTGCCACATGGCTGGAGCGAATGTGCACATATAGGTGCATGGCTGTGCACAGTGTCACATCCACAGTACGCCTGACAGTGCCTGCCCAGTAGCCTTTTGCTTTGCCATTTGTGAACTCCACAGTATTTGTGTGGAAAGTAAATAGCAGTGAAGTCCTCATGAGGAAGACAGGGGTGGTTGGACCAGATGGCCTCCAGATGAGCTTCCAGCCTCAACCATTCTGTGATCCTGTGAAAAGGTGACTTTATGTCCAATTCTGTGAGTGCACGGGATCTACTACAAGTGCCTTCTTTCTCAGAACAACTGAGGAGTGAACAACAAATGATTTTTGGTCCAACTAAATATCTGTGAGTTGCAGTCTGCGTTAAGTAGCCAAATGGTTTTGGTGAGCAACATATAGGTCTCATCCAAATCATAATATCACTGGATTAAATTACCACCCTGAAAAGATGTAATTAGTCTCTTCTACAGGCTAAAAGAAATAAAAAACAAAACATAAAACCACAAAAAAGAGTTCTTGGGCATCTAACTTCGAATTCCCTAGTATGACTTGTTCATAAAAGGATGGTTGCTCAATATTTTATTGAGTATCAAGTATTTTAAAAGTGTGCCTGGTCTGCCACTTAATGATTGATCTTTCTGCAAAGCGCCAGGCGCTTTTGAAAATCACGGATTTACTTATGTGTGCATAGAGATAGCATGATTATTCTTTTTTCTAGGCTTTACAAAAGAAGTTCTGTATGTCTTCAAATGTATGTTTCACTAGGTTTTCCTGAAGTCTGCTTCTTACTCTTCATGTGCTGAGCATGAGGTATATATGCTGAAGTGTGTAAAGCTGGGCAATTTGATTTTTTCACGACAGCAAAATCTTTTCAGATGGACCAGAAAAGGCTACTGCAGTTCAAAAGGGGAAGGCAGTATATCCTGTTTATTTCAAGGTTTTCAGAAATAAGATGATGTAATTCATTACAAGAAATTAACACCACCTTGCCTTTATTATCTCTCAGAGGTTACATCTTGAGCTTTGAAATATTAGAATTATACTGATTTGTTACTATAGCTTAATAAAACAAAAAATCTTAATTTCTGAAAACAGATGTTTTCATTCTCAGATCATGCTAACAAATATAAATCAGAAGTTATTAATTGCACTGTGGTAATACCCAGCAATCATTTAGCCACATGATCCTAATATTTGTATATCTTGAGCATCTTAAGAAAATATCAACTGAACTGATTTCTAGTGTCTGAGCCAAAAGTATTTACTTCCTCTCTAGGATAGCAGGGCCATGCTTTAATCTAAGGCAACACAGAATATAGCTCTCAGTATCTGGGAAAACAGACATTTCTGATCATTGTTTAAGCTAGAATCATGGGGAAATAAAGGCTGTAGATAATTTTTCTCTGTGTCTTTCCTACTCCTCAGACATATCAGTCACTTAATCAGCACTAACAATTCCTTTGCACCTGCACTTCACACTACATTTAGGTACTGAAAAGATAGGCATGTTTAGAGAAGGGCAATTAAAATGAAAATATCACCTGTGAAGAGAAACTAAAGGAATTATAGCCCACATGCTGCAGTCTCTGTACTGAGTTTCCAGTTACTTCTTGGGGAGTTATGCACAAGAACTACAGAATAATTAGCAACATTCATTTTAAAATCCAAGGGGTACAGGACCGTACATTTCTTTACATAGGTGCCTTAGAGGAGAGAAGCTTGGTATCAAGTGAGGTCCCTTCTAGTAATTATGTAGGACAGATATTGGTGACTAATTAACTCAGTAACCAAGAGGGAAAATAATAAAATAAAATAAAATAAAATAAAATAAAATAAAATAAAATAAAATAAAATAAAATAAAAGTATTTTTCCATGCTGGAACAGAATAAGCTGGGACGTGGTGTTAAATTTGTAAAAGGAGGAACTCTGTGGGAATTATTGAAGGACTCTCACAGGACTTGGTGAGGCAGAGTTTCCCTGGCCTGGCAGGAATTCCCCTTCTCAATTTTGGGTCATGTAAACAGGAAATCCATGTGCCTTACAGCTGTAAGACTGTTGTTCTTCTATTTTGCAGCTTCCTTTGCATGAACATGTGAGATATCGCAATACTGTAAGCATGACCAGCAGAGTCAGTGTGAGCATCTTGGTGAGTTTCACCTGCTGCGCAAACAAAATAGGGACCAAGACTTTCTGTTAAGTGATAAGAGTATGTAATAGCTGTGAGAGCCTCAAGTGGATATTGAATGGGGAACCAGGCTAATCATAGAATACCAGGTTGGAGGGGACCTCAAGGATCATCTGGACCAACCTTATAGTAATCTTATTTGCCTCTTTCTATCATGGCCTCTTTTCAATATTTAAATATTTAAGGTAGGATGGCATAAGGCAGAAGAACTATAAAATGATTAACAGTTCAAAATAAGGTCCTAAACATTTAGGTGCAAGCAATAGAAGAATGTATCTCTCTGACACAAAATCACTCTCGAACACTGCACCAAAATGTCCTACTGGCGTGAAGTCATGAGTTTCTACCAAATAAATAGCATGTTGGAAGTGTCCCATAAGCAACCAAAACAAACAAAAAATCCTAGAAAATACAGCATGCTGTAATGGTAAATAATAAAAGGTAAATAATGGTAAATAATAAATGGTAAATAATGGTAAGTAATAATGGTGAAGTCCTAGGCATCCCAGGATATAGTTTGTGATCTACATTTCCTGCAGCAGCACCCTTTTTTTCTTTCTTCTAACCTACTTTCCTTCCCTGGCATCATTTCCCTGCCACTCGCTCAAACTTCTTCTTTCTTCAAACCTCCTTGAAACCTTCAGCCTAGGAGCTACAGGCTCCCCTACTTCTGTTTCTGCTCCCTCTCCACAGTCCATACATTCCTAATCTTGTTCCAGCCTAAAGGGTGAGAAAAGCCAGAAAAAACTGCCGACAGCAAAGCTCATTGCTCGTGCATCAGCTAGAATATCCCCTCTCTCATTCCGAGGACTTTATATACTGTTATATGCCTGTAACAGAAACAGGAGGCAAGGACTGTGCAGACAGAACACTGGTGTGAGCTTTTCAAACTAGAATAAACTACAACAAAGTTTGCCATCACTTGCTGCCTATTGACCTAAGCTGTGGTTGCACTCAGTATGTTCCTGTTAAGAGAGAACTTTTGATAGTAAGGTCTAGCCATAAACCTGACAAATTTTCCAGGTTCCTGAAAGGCTGCAGATAGCTGTGTTTCAGCAATAGAGTTCTGCAGGTTCCTAGATTCCTGTAAACAGTGTTTCTAGACTTGCCAACCCTTGCAGCTGGGCTAAAGAGCTCCATCCCTATTTCATGCCTGAAACCACTCAGATTTGAATTTTTCCCCTGACATATATGGTCTGGTTGAATTTCCTACGAACTAGGGTTTATTTAAAATTTAATAAACCATTTATTTTATAGCATTTTCCCTGGGATTTGCAGCAGATTCTAAAGTGTCAATTAACTTGACAATAAAGCCCTTTCAAAAATAAAATAAAGCTTTATTTAAACAGTCAAATAATCATTTAAATTATAAATGAAGTGGAACTAAGATTATTCCCTGTATTTTCACTAGTGGAAGAACAGCTGAGAATTAATTGGATCGGTTTCTCTTCAGACTGATAGAGGGAGTTCTAAAATATCCTGCCTTAAATCTCCATTAAACAGTTTCAGATGTATTCAGTGGAGCCAGGCACTGTAATTTCTAGCCTGCAGAAGCTCCACAAGGATTCTGGGACCCACTAAACACTGGAAAGATGTAGGTTTTCTTCTTGGAATTACCTTTGCTAATGAGGCTGGCTTTCTTCCCTGGAGACGCCTAATCAAACTAGCAGGAAAAATGTCTGTGCCGCACTCCTCAGAGATCTCCCCAAACTGTAAGAAAGTGAACTGGTTGTTTCCTGATTGCTAGTCAGTTGGGCGAGAGCCAGCACCTGGAAACTGCTGCGACTTACAGCGAAGAGGGGGGAAAAAATGTTGTCACAGTGAGAGACTGTGAGCAGAAGAGAGGCTGATTGAGATTTCAAACTTTTCTGGTCACTGAGGATCGCAAAGGCCTTTTGTGTCTAACCCAGAAACTAAAGAAGACCTGTACCAGAGGGTTATATATATATATATGCACACACACACACACACACACATATATATATGTCTCTTCCATATTGAATTGTATGGGATTATTCCAGTTGCACAGCTGCAGTCTCTCATTGAGGCTATGTTGCCCTAAGGGACATAGACTCAGCAAAGGACATTGGGGTGCGGTGGGTAGATTAAATAGTATGTATGAGTTTATTTGGAATGTCTCTTCAGTCACCTGATGGAGAGATCAGAACTGGGGGTTTGTTTGTTTGTTTCTTTCTTGTTTATTTAGTTGCTCATCCATTTGGTTGGAGTTTTTTTCAGGTTTTCTTTATACTTCAGTTGCTTTGCAACCAGTCCAAACCATCTACATTGTTACTGTTCCAACATTTTGTGCAAATTCTGTAACTATTGGGGAATTAGTGAAATTTGTTGAATTACAAGACTACATAAAGACAGATATACGTATTGTCATGCAAGGGAACTCCGCTCTACTATGCTTTACCAGAATACCTCCACGTAAGCCCATCGCTTCTTTTCTCAGCTCTGTTCTTAAACATACGACTTTCTGTGGCACTACTTATAAGTCACAGTCATTGACAGCCTCATTAAAAGTTTCACACTTTGAAATATATAAGTGTTAATACAATTTCATTTAAAAATGGCACTGCTTTATGTGATCTCACATTTTTAATCTACTACTCTTTATTCTCCTATCCCAACAGCAATGTTCTAGTAGGTCCAACAAAAGCACAAAAATTATGATATAGGGCTACAACTCTACCCTTTTTCTACCTTTTCCACCTTTCTACTTTGCTACATTAAAATATTACCTCATTTGCAGCAAGTTACATAAAATGTTGTAATACTTAGAGATTCTTGTAATATCCAGGCAGGATTGAGAGCTGTTATACCTTTAGCTTTTAATTTCTTAGCATATTTCAGTTCAGAGATAGACCCCCTGGAGGAACGTTTTCAGTATGCCGTACTGGGAAATACTTTAAGTGTGCACACAATTATAGCTCATTACAACACTGGGAGTCATTTGCCTGTCTGCTTTCTCAGTCTTCATGTTGAAATGAGACTTCACTGTTATTTTTGGATTGATAAAAAAGGAGGAGATTTATGCCACCATTATGTATACTTAGAGGTATCTATGGCATTCTTATACGTACATGCTAAAAATCTAGTGAGAATAGGACCTCATCATCACAATATACAGTTCCAGCAACCACCTTATGGCTTCCATTGCTGTATGTCTACAAGGTAGTATTTTGTTACATTCACTTGTATATATTAAACTGCCTTTTATTTTGTCCATGAGCCTCTGATTAAGCTGGCAGTTATTTAATCTCTCTGTGATTAAGCACCAAAAGAACAGTAGGGATTCAATTCAGTTGCCTAAATGCCACTTAGCGCCATTTGAAATGCTCTCAGATACCTGGGGCATTCAGATGGGGCTGGCAGCCACAACATTGGATACAGAAATACAGAAGTGCTGTTCTGGAATGAGACCTGGATGCCAGATGGCATACCCTGGAGCATCTCAACTGCTCTTACATGCCTATGTGTGCATAACTAGGAGGAGAATCCAGTGAACATTAAGGTAGTCATTTAATTTAAGACCCTACCTAAAACATTCACAGTAAGGTAACTGGAGAGAACTAGGTGCTTAGAAGCCTACGCTTAGGCAGAAAGTATTTCAGGTCATTAGAAGCTTCTAGTTGCTTGTCTGTCTATATTAAATAATCGGTGAATATGTGCACTTAAATCAGGATTTATCTGTCCTAAGTTTAACTATCTAAAGACTGTAATTATCTACAGGACTTTAAACGTTGCATTCAGCTCCAGAGTCCAGTAGCTGCTGCTATTTGTGATGACTTCGGCTAATCAGGACAACTGCATGGCATGGCAGATGAGACACAGGACCTGTGGGAAACCTGCACCCTTTTGGAACAGCAGCTGGAGACCAGGCCACTGACAGACCCTGTGGTATTTCAAATGACACTAGGTGGTTGTGTTTAGGTGACTGAATTCCTCTATGTGATGCAGGTGTCTAAGCTCTGTAGTAGTCAGTGGAGATCTAAGACTTGATTCAGGCAGCTAGACAAGCATCTACTGCTGTCTGAGGTGCCCCAGGTTACCTAAGGCCTCCTCATCGAGCTGGCCTACAAGAGACTCTTGTCTTTCTTGAGTGGCCACTGTAGATTAGGAGAGATACCTTAAGGAATCAAATGGTTTCTGTTTAGTAATAAATTGAGCCCTAGGACTTCACTCACTACATTGGGAGCTAAAACCATACTCTAGTAATTTAAAGTTTATTGTCTGAACATAGAGCTTAAGCCCTATGCTCAAAGCAGGGTCAGCTACAGCAAGTTTCTCAGGACCGTGTCTGGCCAAGTTTTGAGTATCTCCAAAGATGGAGATTCCACAGTTCTCTGGGCAATTGGTTCCAGTGTTTGATTATCCTTACAGTACAAAGGCTTTTTCTCAAGTTTAAACATAATTTCTTGTATTTCAACTTGTGCCCATTGCCTCCTGTCTTGTCACTGATTCCACTGAGATGAGTCTGTCTCTTTCTTTGAAACCCTCCCTCAGATACTTATACACATTGATGAGATTTACTCCTGAGCCTTCTCTTTTCTAGGCTACACAATGGCAGCTCTTTCAGCTTCTCCTCATATGTCAAACGCTCCAATCCCTTCGTCATTGTGGCCCTTTGCTGATCTTGCTCTGGTATCTCCATGTCTCTCTTGTGCGAGAGAGCTCAGAACTGGATCCATCACTCCAGATGTGGTCCTACCGGGTCTAAGTAAATAGGAAAGATCATCTGCCTTGAACTGCTGGTGATGCTCTTTCTGATGTCATCCAAGATACTGTTGGCCCTCTGCCATGAGAGCCCATTGCTGGCTTGTGTCCTACTTATTTTGCACCAGAACTCCAGATCTTTTACTGCAAAGTTGCTTTCCAGCTGGTTAATCTTCCAGCATGTACTGGTTCATGGGGTTATTCCTCCTCAGACCACAGAATCACAGAATCACAGAATGTTAGGGATTGGAAGGGATCTCAAGAGATCATCCAGTCCAATCCCCCCGCCAGAGCAGGAACACCCAGGTGAGGTTACACAGGAAGGTGTCCAGGTGGGTTTTGAATGTCTCCAGAGAAGGAGACTCCACAACCTCCCTGGGCAGCCTGTTCCAGTGCTCTGTCACCCTCACTGAGAAGAAGTTTCCTCTCGTATTTAAGTGGAACCTCCTGTGTGACAGTTTGTACCCATTGCCCCTTGTTCTGTCATTGGTTGTCACCGAGAAG
>VWYH01010259.1:397833-510103 GCA_013399365.1 Pampusana beccarii | reverse complement strand
CCTGCTGTCCACCAGGACCCCCAGGTCCCTTTCCCCTACACTGCTCTCTAACAGGTCATTCCCCAGCTTATACTGGAACCTGGGGTTGTTCTTGCCCAGATGCAAGACTCTACACTTGCCCTTGTTACATTTCATTAAATTTTTCCCTGCCCAACTCTCCAGCCTGTCCAGGTCTCTCTGGATGGCAGCACAGCCTTCTGGTGTGTCAGCCGCTCCTCCCAGCTTGGTGTCATCAGCAAACTTGCTGACAGTGCACTCTGTAAGATGGAAGACTTCACACTTCCCTTTCTTGAACTGCATGAGATTTCTGTCAGTCTCTTTCTCCAGCCTGTCATAGTCCTTCTGAATGACAGCACAACCATCTGGCATATCAGCTACTCCTCCCAGTCTCGTTTTTAAAATTCCCGAGGGTTCACTCTGTTCTATTACCTAAGTCATTAATGAAGATGTTGAATAGTACTGGACCCAGTACTGACCCAGGGTATTCCGCTAGCGACTGGTCTCCAGTCTCCAGCTGGAATTTGTGCTGCTGATCACAACCCTTTGTGCCCAGCAGCACAACTAGTTTTAAGTCAGTGTCGTTGTTCACTTACCTAACCTGTACTTCATCCATTTGTCTACAAGGATGCTATAGAAGGCGGTCTTGAAAGCCTTACTGAAGTCAAGATTAACAATACTTATTGCTCACCCCTCACCCACCAAGTCAGCCATGTTATCATAGAAGGCAGCCAGGTTGGTCAAGTATGATTTCTGCTTCATAAATCCATGATGACTACTAGAAATGACCTTCCTGTCTTTCATGTACCTAGAAATGGTTTCCAGGGTTGATTGCTCCATCACTTTCCCAGGGATCAAGGTCACTGGCCACTCTGTAGTTCCTCAGATTCTCCTTCTTGCCCTTCTAGGCAAAGAATAGAAGCAATAGAAGCCCCCCAACCTTTCAAAAATAATAGACTGGCCTCACGACACTAATCAGCTCCTTTAGCACTTGTGGGTGCTTCCCATGGAGTCACCTTTGTTTTCTAGCCTGATCCTCCTCCACTGATGGAAAGTCTTTCTTGCTCCATACTTTGTCTCTGGCCTCGGGGTCTGGGATTCCTGAAGATCAGTGTTAACAATACAGACTAAGCTGAAGAAGGCATTGGCTGCCTCAGCCTGTTCCATGTCCTTTGTCACCACATTCCCTGCCCCATTCAGCAATCTCACATTTTCCCTACACTTCCTTTTTCTGACTTTTTGTCTTCGAGGTTCTTCAGGGGGTTCAAATCAGATCAGTCTTGGCTTTTCTTACCACAGTTCTTCATGCTTGGAGAACAAGAGGAATCTAGATGGTTAGCGTAGGCCAGGTAATGTTAAGATGGAACAATAGCCTTCTTTTAGCGGGATAATTTCATGTGAGGCCTGATCTATAACTTCAGGTTAATTACCTAAGTTATACAGGCTGGAGCCTTAGATTTTATTTCAAGCTGCAAGAGCTCTGCACTTTTATTAGGACTGTTCTCTCCTATATATGTCATTTCCCATTCAAGTTTACCGTACTGTACACAGCTGTTACATTACAGAGAAGAACTAGAAGCACTTAGGGAGGGGGAAATCCAGCCTGTTTGTGATTTGCTGCTGCTGCCTAGTCAGCGTATCCAGGGCCTTTTTGCTCTGCCTCAGGCTCCTATCAATCTGATGGATCTGGAACACTGCAGACAGTCAGGTGTCACTGCTATATGTGCAAAACACTGCTGAGAGAGACAGATTTCTGCACAATACTGAAGGCAAACAACATGCAGGACACTCAAATATTGTTGTGTAGGATTTGAAAAGAATAGTAAAATATAGATTTTTACATGCATATGGAAAAGTAGAAACCATTACAAATTAATACAAGACTAAAATTTTTGTCAACACTAAATAAATGACAGGAATATTGCAGTTCGCTGTGCTAGGGTTTGTGTTGAATTCTACCACAAGGAAGCCAAACTGTGTCATTCTTAATCTGTTTTAGTTAATCAAAACAGGCTTTCTGTTCCCACCAATTCATACCAGTTTAGATATTGAGATAAATTATACACCTCTCATATTCAGTAACATTACTATTTGGACACAAATGGCTGCATGTTTTTTAAAGACAGTATCTGTCTGTTATATGCATAACAAGTCTGTGACTTGTTATGCATATAACTGTATCTAGTGAGCCTAATTTTGAGGAAGAGCTGATAATGCACTACAGTGAGTGTATCTAGCTTTGAATTGCCTTTTTATATACTACAGATATCATAAGATGCACGTAGTAGGTGAACAGATAAAATACTATTTGTTCACAAATAGGTAAGGTTGTTGAGTTTGTGTCCCAAGAAGCATTCATGTCCCATTCATGAACCACTCCTATACAATAAAGGGGAAGAAAAACATGTGGGTCTCTTCTTTTACTGTAGTTTTGCAGCTGCCAGCTGCTCCCCAGGATTTCTGGACTGCTGGGAAAAAAATAGTGCCTAAACAGGTGCTGATAAACTGCACGTATGCAATAGGAGCACTGCAGGAGATGTCACAGATGTCACGTTTATGGTGCATGCGCTATGCCGTTGATCTGACACGTCCACTAATCCTGACATGCCCAACCTCCTGTGCCTGTATAGACTGATCCGGTGCCCCAGATACAAAGCAAGACACAACGAACTTTGATGTAAGGTCATTTTTTTGTACATGCACAGAACTGTGTAGGTGAGATTTATCTGTTCAGGGCTACCAGGCCTCCCAATCTGCACTGTGCCCTCAGCCTCTTTAAGACAGCCAATTTCTGAATGATGAACATTCCTACCAAGCCAACATGCTGATTGCTCAGAACCTGGCTATATTATGTGTTCTGTTATTAATGTCAAATCCAGCACCAAAAAAAAAAAAAAAAAACCAAACACAAAACCCCCACCCAAACCTCATATTTCTCACTATTTCTCACTTATACAAATGTGTAGATCTGTCACCACTGTCTCTCATGAACCAAAGAATGAAAGTATGGCAACAGAAAGTCACCTTCCTTTATGCAATATTGAGATTCTCTGATACTTTCACTGTTTTTTTCCCAGAGCACAAAATTGCTTCAGTCACTTACTGATTCTGTTCTGAATGACCTGCTCTTTAGTATTGACTCTGATTCTCTAAATATGGAAAAAAGGTGCATGGCAGTGTTTTAGCTCCTTTCCTAACAAACATACATTTCACCGAATATAAGAAAAGTCTTGATTTGCCTAGATGGGGTAAATGGGCAGTTACAATAAAAAGTTATAACCACGACATCTGGTGCACTTCAGATATAAACAAATCTGTGCCTGAGGGCTCTCACTTTCCTAGTACTCCAGCAGACTTCTTCAGGGGAGCCCAGGACTTGCATTTACTCTGCCTTTTTAGCTGTCTGAAATGATGCAAGTACATTAACAGTTGCAATGCTGTTACCAGATCAGCTGCAAAGAGCAAAATGCCAACTGAAGTTGTTCACTATACTGGTAACTTATCTGTTGTTTACTCACAGAGAGTGCGTTCAGGGTTGAATTCAACCAAATACAATAGTTGATGCCCTGGTGTCCTGTTCTTCAGCTGCTTCTGCAGAAGGAGATGGCTTTTCCATGGGTCCAGTGTCCTACCTACTAATTCTGTGCAGAGTCTCACATACCTTAAGGCTTCTCAAATAGGTATAAACATCCATGTATGGGCAGCTCATCGAACCTACAGAGTGTGTGTCAGCTGCAGATTGCAGGCGGCTCCATTTAGGCATCTCATGTAGGTGTTTACACATGATTTAGTCATTTAAGTTCCCATTAGAGTCAGCAAATATCTGGCATTTGTTTCAGTTGCTCAAATATTGCCATCTGGTGCAACGTTAATGCTCAAGACGCACTCAGAAGACTGGCAGATATGACAGGGAAGACTTTCTGAAGACTTTGTGTCTCTCTGAAGGAGCAGCTGGAAGCCCGGTTTGTTAGCTGAGACACAGTTGCCTAAACTGAGCATCTAAAGTCACTTCAAACACCTCAGAGTACCCTACCAAATTTTCAGATGCCACTGCAGAAAGGCGCAGGTCAGTTGTGAGTGAAGTATGAAGCCTACTAGCCTCATGCAGATCTTGGCAACCCTAGGAGACCTGCAGACCAGGCAGGATACCCTACAGAATACAAAATTAAACTTGGAAACTTGACGGTTACTCTTAGGCCACTGAATACCTCTCCACTGGTTCTGATGCCTTGGCTTAGACATCGATTTCATGCATCATCACCTTTATTCAGGCATCTCAGGAGATTAATCCTATCTACAATTTGTGTATCTTGGGTAGCTTCAGTGCATTGGTAACCAGCAACAAGAAAATCAGTGACAATAGTGACTAACAGAATGTTCTGGCCATCTCCCCTATTACAGTTTTTTAGTCCATGTTTTAGAAACTAATACTAAAGCGTAACTTGGCAAGGGCTCAATTCACTTGCCCATACATGGGCATCTAGTGCCATTCAAGATGTCCTCAACCAAAGCATCCTTCGTATTCTCTAGCTGCCACATACAGTAGTGTGGGTCTGTTTTAGGTAGTGCCATAACTGCCAGCCCATCCGTGTGCCTAGATGCCCTAGGACAACTTAGATGGCAATAGGTATCTACGTGTATGCGACTGAATTGAGTCCTAGACGGTGAACTTCTACGTGTGTAAAGTTACTTTTCTTGAATCTTGATCTCGATGACCCTTGTTCAGCATCTACATCCAAGCTAGTCTTTTATAGCGACTATGTGCAAAGTAGTTTCATTCTTTTAATTCTAAATTTGTACTTTCATAGGTCTGTGATTCAGGCACAATTTTGTTCTAGGCCGAAAGAAAATGAAATAAATGTTTGGGTAAACATTCCCTTTTTTGTTTTTGTTCTCGTTTAAAATCTAAAATTTGAGAAACTTATTCTGTCATTTAAAACTGATGGAAGAGATGTGTTCTTTAGCAAGATCTTACGACTCACACATTTGTAATTTGAAAAGTATTGTGTTCTTTAAAATGAATACAATGGTTGATAATATGGACAACATTTTGCACACTCTTATAAATATACAATTATAAACACCAAAAATCAGATTGTAATTTAGCAGCTGCCAGTTTCTTCTGGACAAATGATTCCCAGAGGTTGTGATCTTTTGAGCCAAGAAATTGCTTTGTAGCACTAGTTCATCTCTCCTAAACAAACTTTAATTATTCTGCTAGCCCACTGTGTACATAAGGACACCAGTGAGACGGCTGGGTCAGAAAAGCTGTGTGAAGAAATGATTGTTTGGGCTCAGGGTATACTCAAACTGCTCCAAGATACTATCTTGACACTGTATTAAGTCAAAGTATTGTTTGTATTTCTCTAATAACTATTACTGATCAAATTCTTAACCCAAGGTAATTTTCACTATGTTTATTTAGACATTTTGACTTCTTCAACGTACATGCACCTTTTTATTTTTGAGAAGAATAAGAGGCATAAATAAAGAAATCCAGTGAGATTTGGAAAGGAAAATGAAATTAGGAAACCCTCCATCTTATTTTTCCATATAAGGCAAGATGGCAAGCTGTCTCAAGAATTTGGAGGACCAGAACACAGAGCTCCTTGGAGGGTTGTACCACCCTGGTCAGGGAAATGGCCCAGGAAAGGCCCATGTTGCACGGGCAGTGTGTGAGGCCAGTCCCACACTGTAAGGGAACACAGAGTAGCTCAGAGAAGGTATGGGTCCATTGTGTGACCATATATACAGTCCGAAACATGTCACATCAGGCTGTCCTGCTCTGGTGTGCCTGACCTCAGCCTGCACCAGCTCTGTCTCCCTGCATGTTTGGCATCCTCAGTTGTTGGAGCTTCTAAAAAGTGTGCTCTAAAAAATGACCCACCTATGACTTCTGGGTCACGTTGTGAACTGAAGTCTGCACAATAGATTGCATATAGATTTCCTGTCATCTTCGTAGAGGCGTGCTGGTTCTTATGCCTCAACTAAGACACTAAAACCTCACTCCTGATGCTTTTTGAGGGATCTACTGTTCAACATGAATTAGGGAGGATTATGTGAAATTGCAGTCTGTGATTTACATACCTCCAGGAAAGGCTTCTTTTGGGGCTGGGTATTGCTTTTCATGGCTGTTAAGATCTATCCTGAGCTTGTGATGATAGGTATTTTCACAGTGATTGGAGGGAAAGTGCTGGGAAACACCTTCCAACTCTCTGAATGACATCCCTGGATTATTCTAACACTCTGTTTCTGCTTTCTTTTTTTTCCTCACATGGATGCCACAAAGCTAACACCAGATGTTTCTGTCTGCAATGCAGTGCCAGCCCACAAAGCAGAGTGACAAAACCAAGTAGAAAATAACATTCTCAGCTTTTATTTTATGTGTATTTCAAGGTAAATAAAAGTCATATGTCACCTACTCTTCAGCCCTGAAAACCAGTGTAACTACCAGGGCATGCTGCACATGACTTGGCCACATCTTAGTCTTTTCCACAAGTCAGGTGGATGAACATTTTATCCATTTCGAATTTTCAAAAATGTTCCCATCTCCTTCTAAAATAATTGTGATATACTATTGTCACTCAGTCATCATTCAGCACCAAAATGTTCTCACTGACAACACCATTATTAGCTGTCTAGTGCTCTCAGCAAAGTGCATGGCACAGAATCATAGAATCATAGAAAGTCCTGAGTTGGAAGAAACCCACAAGGATCATTGAGTCCAACTCCTGTCCCTGCATAGGACAACCCCATGTTCACACTTTTTTTTTTTCCAGACATGACTCTGTGCACAATACTATGGAGTGGGAAACTTAGGAGAGCTGAAAATTGGTCCTTGATTTTAAAATCTGTTCTGTGATGCCTGAGAAACACAAAGAAGAACAACAAAAAAAAGCTGGCTTGAGGCCTTCTATTTATTAAATCACAGCTAGACTAATATGTCCCTACCCCACCCCATAGCTTTGTTCAGGCCAAACTCACATTAAATTCCATCGGTGATTTGTCTTGACTAAGGATTAGAGCCCAATCCTCCAAGGTATTTACATCTCTTGGAAGTACCAGCACCCTCTGTTCTCACTGGATGCTATGTGAAGGGATGGCACCCAGCCACATGGAGAGATACTCAAAACATCGCAGGATTAAACCCTTAGAGCCCAGAATTATTCCCAACAGCTCGTAAAAGAGCAGCCACATTCAGTGTTAAAGTCGCTGTTACAGGGTTTCGCTTTTTGACATGTGTCCAAAGCATGCTGCTTGTACAAGAGTGTTACCAAAGCCAACATGAAGGTCTTTGTTCCCAGACATTCTTTCAAATCCAGGCAAATTTAGATGGAGCTTAGACGCTGCAGAGACTGGTGCAATGAAGGCTCCTTAACACCCTTGATTTTCTGTCTTTGTGCTGCAGAGACAGAAAGAGAGTTTAATGTTTTAAGAGAAAATTATAGAGAAAAGGTAGACTCTTCCCTGTGAAAAACACTTGCTTCACAAAATGTTGTGGATTGAGAGCCTTGCAATGATACCGAAAACTCTGAGGGTTAGGATGTGAATCACAAGACATTCAGCCTCTGCCATACATTGCAAAAGAAAAGAGCCCAATATAAATCCTGTGGATTTCATCATCTGCTGCTAGCCAGCATTTTTACTCAGGAAATATTGATAGCACTGGAACAGGTAGATGTGTTGAGCCAGATACACAATCAGTGTAAATCAATACATCTCTATCAAAACACTGTGAAACTACTCCCATTTACAGCAGCTGGGAAACTAGCGCTGTGTCTTTAGACATCAATGTGGCTTGGCAATGGGAAACTATGTAAATACTACTGATAAGTCTTCTACTGCTCTTAATGAAGAATTATTTAGGTTGTGATGGCTGTTTAAGACAGTTTACATTTGGGAACATAATCAAAGCATACAGGCTTACATGTATTCTAGTGAGTTTGTGTTTTATTCTGCCAGGTGTGAACTGGGCAGAGGAAAAGGTTGCAGAACAGGTTCATAGCAGTGTGGGAGGAACCTGGAGGAGTGGTCCTGAGCACTAGGAAATTCAGTGTGTCCTCCGCAAGTCACATCACATAAAGCAGGTTCAGCCACGCAGCTGCAGAGGCCTCTTCCCGTATTCAGACTGAATCTATTTCTGCCCTAGAGGTCTTCGGGTGATTTAAGACATGCAGTGGTTTCATGTGGTTGCCACGTCAAGGCAGGATTTCCACTGTTAAAACAGACAGAATAGGATATTCCACCATGCATTAGGGGTGTTTAGTCTGCTCAGGTGTCTGTCTTGTAGGTAGCGCTACCTGAGATGCCAAATGTAATATTCTTTTAATAATTTTTAATAAGGGCAAAACAAAAGGGCAAACTGATGAAGCCCCATCATAGATACATATCTATGTAACTGATATATTTGAAAAACTACCATTGGAAACCAGCAGCTTAAGTTTCTGCTGTAGCATTGCTTGTTCCATGGTATTTACCCAGCTCATAACTATTTCAGACCTTGGTTGCCTCTGTCTGAAAAATCTGCCCTCCAACCAAACAAAGCCAAGACTAGCCAAAGCGAGTCAGCAAAACCTACCCTCTAGGTTCAGCATCTGCTGAACTGGCAGGTTGTGAAAAGAAATCTCTCCCTTTATACTAGAACCATATGTATCTCCAATTATGTTTTGTATTCAGTCCGTACACACTGGCTTTTTCGTTGAACTTACCCAAGCTACACAACAGTCATTCATTTATCTTCTCACCTCACTCAGTGTTTCACAAAGCAGTTATTTGCTTTTCAGGTAATGGGGTTGCACAGAATCTTAGACATTATTTTTAATAAGGCCTTTAAAACAGCCCAAAACACGTACACTCCTCTTCCCTCTTTATTACAGATCACTTTACTGTTAACTGGACCACAACACAAAAATCTTTTGATGTTATTTTTATTGAAGTTTTCTTGCAGGATTAATTTAGAGTCCTAGCAAACCAATAGAAATCAGATCATAGCTGACTCCCGTGCAAAATAACAATGGAATACAAAGCCTGAGCCAACTCTAAAAATGCTGTCAATGCAGCTGCCAGGTTGAACACTTCAGATTCCTGTGCTGTTAAAAATAGCTACGTGTTACTTACATGAGCCCTGCAGTATTCTGCAGAATTGTCATGGTTCTGAGTCTAAGCAAAGGAGAGATTTAAGATTTAAGTACAAAACCGAGGACACATGTGTGGGTGTTGGGCTAGAGGAGAGAGGAAAACATTCCCGTTTCATACCAGAGACAATCGTGTGACCAGGAAACCCTTAAATAAACAACACAAGTCATTGTTATGTTTCATTGGCCAAGGAATAAATAAATGGCAATGTGAAATTTCCCTTAGCTTCTACTAGTCCTCATGAAATTAGCTGAACATTTTTAACCAAAGATAGCTTTCCCATTTTGACTGTGGAAAAGACTTAACTGACAAAGCATGTCATCTTGAAAACTCGTGTAATACATATTCAGAGTAACTGCAGTTTAAATTGACTCCGTTCACAGTACTGCTTTATTCAGAACCTCACATCTCACCTGATTAGACCATTTCGCTTTGCCTTTGCTTTTTCTTTGACCTAAAAGTACAGGTAATTCCAAATACTTCCTTTGCTGTCTCAAAAGACAACCACAATGTATCTGCCCCTCCAGTGGAGCATGACAAAAATCCTGTCCTGCTATGGTTAGCCTGCTACCAGTTTTTGTATATCGTAGTGACTTATCCTTAGCTTTCCTACAATAATTTATTTATCTTAAGTAATCATATCTATAACATTATGTCTAAATGAAGTTGTTACATATCCTTAAAGTTATCCAGTAGAAGCATGTTAAGATTTATGCAATCAACATTTAATTAAATTTAAAAGAATTGAAACTACCACTTGCTCATTGTTCAGATGTAATATAAGACATGATTTAATTTTTTTACAGAATTTATAAATGAAGGTCTATAAACACTGATGATATCCAAGTTCTCCAGCACAATTCCTCTAATGATTGTTTCAGATCTGCAGTTGTACAGCATTATTACAGGTGACACTATCTT
The DNA here is from genome assembly GCA_013399365.1 of Pampusana beccarii. NCBI lineage: Eukaryota > Metazoa > Chordata > Aves > Columbiformes > Columbidae > Pampusana > Pampusana beccarii. The sequence continues at coordinate 500,050 of VWYH01010259.1, read as the reverse complement.
TTCATTCAAGAAACTAATAAATTATTTCCTATTTCCGCAATCCCTTTGCCTTTTCTTACCTTCCTTCCATTTTAAAGTATGCTTTTTGATCCAAACAGCAGTCAAGCTACTCTTCTCCCGACCTTTCGATTATTCTACAACTGAAAGCTGAAAAGTCTATGAGCTAGTGCCTTACGTCTGTCACCTGGGAATCATATTAATACTTCCTTTAACAGCTTCCTCATTGCTGTTTTCCCTCATCATCCTTCACCTCTTTCCAAATTCAGACTGTGGGACTCATCCCACCTGACTTTGGAGGACTGCAGCCTAGGGGTCTGTATCTGAGACGGTTCTCGTGGTTTCCTTTATAGTCTGTGGTGACTACAATCAGTTAAGGATCAGCACAGCCCTTCTTGTCCCGATGAGGACTTCTGACACAGAGGAGAAAGGCTGTGCCCTAGAAGTACTTGATCCTTTCTATTGACTATGAAAGGAGTTTACGTAATTAGCTCAGGTTTACATTTACATTTACATTTACGCAGTAGATGCCTGAAACGAAGACTTCTGGTGGGAAAAATGTGCTGGGGTTACAGTGCCTAATGTTTCCACACGAAATTATCAGTGAGGTGTCCGAACATATGACCAGTTTCTGCCCATGAAGATGTAGGTTTCTACAGAGAACTATGTGATTAGATAATCGTTAAAACCGTATGACTTCCACACTGGACTGTCTCAGTATCTTTGATAATTATTCTCATGGCAATCATCGTCTTTCAGTACCTTCAAGACCTCACCTTCTTGCTTCATTGGATTTCCTCAATGACAGATAATTAGCTGAGTTCTTTTCTCTAATTTGCAAGCATTTAGCAGCCTATGAGGGATATATTAGCTTTTCTACCCAAGGAAAAAAAAAAAAATTAATTCAGTGATTCCCAACTTATTGCTGACTTTTCAAAATGAAGATCTTCAGGCCAATGTCGTGTTAACAACTGCGGTTACTTAAAAAAAAAATAAAATAATAATATTGATCCATGCAATCACCTGTTTACCAGAAGATATTCTGAAAGTAATTGAAGAAATTCGAGAGAAGAATAGGCTGTCTTGGAAGCTGTTTTCATTAAGACATTATCCCATTATACTCTTACCTGTCACGCCTACTCTTTCATTTGTTCATTCATCTATTCATATCAGATTTCTTTTATATTTTATTCTGGTTTTCTCTCACCGTATCTGGAGTGGGATCACCCAGTTTCCTTTGAAAATGTCCATTTGTTTTATGTCCTATGTAAGCAGCTGCACTGCAAGGTCTATTAGCAGGAGAAATTAAAGCTGATTGTGCTTAAAATATAGACAGCCTTGATTCTGTTCCCTAGCTTTGGCCTCATTCATGGTAATATTGAAAAGATATGGATAAGTGCTCTAATAAAATTAGTTGTTGTTTTTGTTTGTTTGTTTGTTTGCTTGCTTGTTTGTTTTCTTTAATTAAGTTATCCTCTTCTGCATTCACAAGGTAGGTAAAAGCAAGAGGACATAATCACGTGTGCAATGCTTTAATCATCTGTCATTAGAACAACTCTTGGCATGCGTTGAGTTGTGAGGCCATCTCGTCATCAAAATCAAGTAAGTTTAAAGGTGACAGGGCATCCGAGTCTTAGGCACAGACTGCACTAATATAATTGGATTTGAACTGGCACAGCTCAATCACATATAAACATGTAACAGAGAAAAAAGTACTTTTCAAGGATCTTCATGACATTATAAAGATCCTGATAACTAATGTTAATCTCTCGGTGTCACCATTGTAATTCTGATTCCATTTATGAATAAGTGTCAGGAATAGAAAAGCATTTATTTACCTAACAAGACTATACAATGATGCCTTTTGTCGCTATGCATGTGATTAAAAATAGATTTTTAAAAGCATTTTAAGATTGAGTGCTCTTAGCAGAAATATTCCCAGACTAAATCTAAAAGCTGATATAATAGTTCAGAAAATTAGTGAGTCAGCAGAGACATGCTGTACACCCACTAACACAAAGTTCTCATTTCAATACCACCAGCTAATAAAAATCTTACAATGTCTCGTACTTCTGAATCTTAATGGCCCCCAGGTGTCAGGTGAATGCATGCAGGAGGGAGAAAAATGCTGTCCATTCCACTGTCCCCAACTTAATTCTTCACAGACCTTAACAAGTATCCTGTTGATTTTAGGGCATTTGATTTGGATATATGCTTGGTCTAATTCAGTATAATAAAATGAAGACAACGAAAAAGAAAAGAACCAAACAGGCTTCAAGGTAAGGACAGACAAGTGACATCCTGAGAAATGCTCTACCAGGTAGATGAGCCAAAATGCCTCTATTAGCCCTGATAGCAGCCAGCTGGAGTCTTTGTCGTGCTCACATATCATACAGTGACAGGCACTGGCTTTGGGCTATACAGTCTCAGCCTCTTGCAGCTGGAATTTTTTTGTAAATCCAACATAAGACCTTTTTCTCAAAATTCTGGAAAGGATTATTTTCCCTCTATCCTTTACAACAAAGAGACATTATTTTCATTGGCAATTAGAAGAGACAATGAATTAATTTTATTCAAGCAGCAACTAAGTGTAATGCCAAAGGGCGACGCTACATATTTTACTGAAGATAATATTATTGAAACAATTGGTTGAATACTAGTACTTTGTTTTGCTTTTGTAAAATACCTTGTTTTCATGCAACACAATAGCACTTTTTTTTTTTTTTTTAAATGAAACTTTGTTTAAAATTCCACCATGGAATTAGGACTTCAGAAGGCTGTTTATATTAATTTAGAGTTTGGAACTTTTTTTCAGGTTCTGTAAAAATGAAAATCGCAGACAATCGCTGCTGCCTGAGGCCAGCACTCTCTACCTTTGTGACCTGTTCTAGCGGAGACACACAGACACCAACAGGTAGGGTCTTCCCGTCCTTCAGGCCTTGGAACTACCGAAGTGGTGTAGAACTTCCCAGTGCAAAATGCTAGTATTGATGTACTAGGAATAACCACATGTCCTATAACCAGCACATGATGGTCATCACCTCTGAGCTAATGCCTGGGGCGTCAGTTGTTGCCCTCTGAAATGCGGTGAGCTCCTAGTGCTCTGTTAGGAAACTGGTGTGTAGAAAGGAAATTTCTATTCCCAGGCAAAACACAAAGAAGGTGCTTCTTCCCGAAAGTTTGCTTTGCTGGTTTGCATCTGGATCCCTGAGATCACCTCCCTCCTTCAGAGCCTGTCTTCAGCTGTCTTTGCCAGCCAGTGGTAAAGAGAGATGTCAGGACCAGTGACCTCTCCTCTAAAGCCTGTAGACTGGACTGCTGCATGGAAGAGGGCTACTGAACACAAGCAAAAGGTGATGGGAGGGAGGGAACCATTCTCTCCTTTCTGTGGGAGTGGTGGCCCATTAATAACACCCCATGCTTTGCCTACTGCGTATTTAAATGAAGAGTGCACAGAGAAATTCCTGCTGGTTTTAATGTTCCCTTGAACCTTGGGGAGGCATATGGGACCAACAGTGAGAGCTGGTTTGCATTATGCTCCTCTCTAAGGAGATTTAGCAAAAAGAAAGTGTAGTTTACTACTAAGACTCCTGTGGAGCACAAGTCTTATGGGAACATCTGAGGGATCTGGGGCTGTTTAGCCTGGAGAAAAGGAGGCTGAGGGGAGACCTTATCACTGTCTACAACTACCTGAAAGGAGGTTGTAGTATAGGGGGTGTTGGTCTCTTCCCAAGTAGCAAGTGATAGGATGAGAGTAAATGACTTCAAGTTGTGCCAGGGAAGGTTCAAATTGGATATTAGAAAAAATTCATTCATGGAAAGGGTTGTCAGGCATTGGAACAGGCTGCCCGGGGAAGTGGTGGAGTCACCATCCCTGGAAGTGTTTAAAAGGCGTGTAAGATGAGGTTCTTAGGGACATGGCTTAGTGCTGGAGTTAGGTTGTGGTTGGACTTGATGCTCTTAAGAGTCTCTTCCAACCAAAATGATTCTATGGTTCTATGGCCAAATCATACTGCTCTGGATGCAGATCCTTCTGCATAAAATGTTTCTTTATGTCACTGATGTTCAGTGGCTTCACTGCTGTTGTGTAATGAAAAGACTGCAGAGTATGTTTCTACAGCTCCTCTAAACCCAAAGGTTCTGGAAAAACGTGTAAGAAATTAAGTTGTGATTTTGTCCAGATGTCTGGGGCTGACATTGCATGGCAAAATTACCAACTCTTGGCTACTTGTCTCATCGTATTGTGCAGGAAGAGGGTTTAAAGTAGCTCATGACATCTTCATAGTAACCACAGAGAAATACTGAAAAAAAAGGAGAAACAAAAGGAACCAGAATGAGCTTTCTGATATAGATGGCCATGGAAGGGAAGATGGACAAGGAAGGGAAGCCCATCTACTGCTACATTCATTAGTAGGAGAGGTCATGGCAATATGGAATTGACACTATAGGCATGTATAAGTTTCTTGATTTGGCTCAGTCCAGCTGTGAGATCAATAAATAAAGTGAAAAATGAGTACACAGAGCAAACCGGAGGCTGTCAGTAGAAATACACAAGCCCTATGGCACATTACCACTCTCAACATAAAATGATTTAATACTTCTCCACACTATCCTGTCTCTGTTTACCTTACAGCAAATACTGGAGTGAGGAAAGGAGAGTTTGTAAGAGAAGGGTTCCCAGCCCCTTTCCCTCTGGCTCACCTGCAAGCCACCTTCAGGAATTGCAGCCTCTCTTTCTGGTAGCTTATTATCACTTACTTGTAAACTTCCATGAGGGAATTACTACTTGTGAAAAGAGGGGAAATTACAGCATTTCAGATTTAAGCTTCTTATTTTGAACCAAGATAATACTGAACTTAATTATTTTACTCTGTCGGTTGCATTTCTCTGGACTCTCAAATAACTGCTACAGTGTTAGATAGTTTTCTTCAGTTTTATTTTCTGTACAACACATATTGTTGATCTAGAATAACAAATAACGAAGTGATACTGCTTACATTGTTGGGGAGAATTATATACTGTAACTCCGTTACAGTGTAAACAATGCAAACTTAACAAAAAGTTTTTTAATAATTTATTTTAGACACTGTAAAAGAAGACACAAAAAACCCTGCAACCCTTTACTGGACTGAAGAACCTTCCAGAGTATTTTATGTACCATTCAACCAAAGAAAAAATCTGCTACTGCTAAAATATTGACATACAGTACACAAATATTTTCCTTCACGTTCATAAGCTGTTTCCTCAATGAAAGCATTCAACTACACATCTATGAATAAGGAACTTAGTCAAGAGTTATCTTATTCAGTACTGATTTCAAAAAGAAAAGAACCATAAAATTAAATTAAATATAACTTGCTTGGCTAATTTGCACCATTAGATGGAAAATATTAGAATAAACTCAATGACAGCAATTTCATCAATATTATTTCCTTCTGTCACAATAAACGGGTTTATATTTTTGCAGTTTGGAACTAGTTTATAATTTGCATTTCATGCATGACATCCTCATCAAGAATGACTGTGACAGTTCATTTCAAGGGATACACTACATTAGTGTAAACAGAAATAACATTAGTGTATTTGCTGTGGGTTTTTGTACCAGCATGCCCACTGATCTGTGCATGCTATGTTTTTCACTACATTTCTTGTGTCTGCACTTCGACTGGGCTGACTCAATAAAGGACAGAAAGTTCAGGTGGCTTATCTAAGAACACAGTGAGCAAGGGGTTTATTCTGTGCTTGGAAATGTTGTTGTTGCTCCAGTTGTTGCCCACAGCATTTCAGCCTTACTAGTGGCAATAATAATGAAAGCACTGCCTTAAATAAGGCAGTATCTGATGCTATTGTAAAGATCTTGTTTCACAGATCAACACTGACAGCTCATCTAAAGCCCCTGTGTTTTCACTAGCGCGATTGGCCTTGATGTGTGAATACCACTTGTGAATACGAAAATATAGTGATAGCAGTAGCAGCAATATATTAAAGGGTTATATCATACTTGTTCCACAGTGATTTTGTACTCTCTTTGTTGTCTTGTAGTTACGTTATCATAACAATATTCCAAGCTTCTTTTTAGAAGTGTAACAATATTACTCCATAGAATCTTTAAGTAATTTTGCTAAATACAAAAGTGCAGCTATATGAGGCCAAATTTTGGAATACACAGTAGTCAATGTTTATCAACATCTTAAGCTCTGAATAAATCTATTTCTCTGGGTGAAGAAGAGTTATTAAGAGCAGAAGTGAAATTAGTGTGATATTTCTTTGCTTTGCCACCTAATAATCCCTGCAAAAGACAAATTGTTTTTGCAGATTATTTTATTTGGACTCTAAACCTTCCACTGAAAACTGAGTTTTGGTTATAAAGGAATTCCATTTTCTCTCATGCTGACTCATTTCTCGGGCAATATGTGAAAGAACTTCACTTTTTCTTTCTGATCCTATTAATGTCTTACCTATCACCTCTCTCGATCTTTCATTAGTCTTTCACTTCACTACGTATTTGAAATATCTTGATCTACATATGAAGTGCCATACACAAACATCAGTAACATCTTTAACATCTTCATTATTCTCTCTTTTATGCCACTAATGGAGATGTTAGTTAGGGGCTGGATGAAACTCTAATCTCCAGAGATCTCCCTGGACAACTCCTTATAGGTAATGAATTTCTGTTTGCCCACTGCGACCCAGACTTTTTTTTTCAATTTAAAATGTTTATAGCCAAGCCAGTTTCAATTATTTTTCATAGGAAGACTCTGGGAGATATGACACTGAGTATTTTCCTGAATCTCAAAACCATACACTATTTAGTCCTAATGCTGCAAAGTTAACACTGGAACAGGCTGCTCAGGGAGGTTGTGGAGTCTCCTTCTCTGGAGACGTTCAAAACCCACCTGGACACCTTCCTGTGTAACCTCATCTAGGTGTTCCTGCTCCAGCGGGGGGATTGGACTAGATGAGCTTTTGAGATCCCTTCCAACCCCTAACATTCTGTGATACTGTGATACTGTAATTTGACAGATTTTAGCAAAGTACTGAGGCGTGTCAACCATTTGCAATGAGCAGGGACACAGAATCTTTGTATTTGAGTCTTAAAAGTCTATTGCATTTTGATCGAGAACACGGTCTTAGGCTATCACTGCTTTTGCAAAATGAGTGTTGACCTGAACAAGAGCCAAACTACATTCAGAGCTTGCTCCTCCATTGTCATTCTTCCACAAGCAGAGTGAGGGAGAAGCATCAGGAGCAAGGAAGAGGGAAAGAGTAGGTTTAACCCACCAGATTCTCAGCAACTTGGTTGCCCTCTCAGTTCTCATCTGGGTCTTTATGATCCGTTTCCTGGCACATTTTCTGACCCAGACAATTTTTCTATTACTTCTTAATTCACATCCTCACTGTCCTGCCATGCCTGTTTAGGGGTTAACCCAGCAATATGAGGCACCTTTTCACTACTTTCCACAGAAGATGTGTGGTTTCTTCCTACTGTGTGCAAAGACTCATCCCAGCCTAACACAAGGCCTGTCATATCTTGAAAAGAAAAAAACTCTAGTGGCTTCTGGATTTCACCTTCAGGGTGCAGAATCCCCAAGGCATGACTGGAAGGGTATATTCCCCTTTGACTAACATATTGAGGACTGTGGTCAAGCATCCTCAACTTTAACTTGGGCACAGGCCCATTCCCTAGACAAGATTGCTTCTACCACTCAAGCACAGAGAGTAGTCCAAGCTTGAGTAAAGGCCAGGTAGAAGGGACAACTACCTGAAAAACAGGGGTGAGAACTTCCAGGCTTTCATGTTTAGCACTGGAAGTCTACAATCCAGTGCTCAGCTCAGCAAGGAGACAAGAGCCAGTGATGGAAGCAGACCCATGATCTTAAGCATGTTCATTAAGTGGCTTCCACTTTGGATTATGGGTTTACAGGTCACTTCTTCATACACAAGACTAGAAATTATCACACATGTTGCTACAAGCTACAAACCCAAGCCCTTTTTTTAACCACAATCAGTTTGCTTACTGTTTTTGAACTACTTTTAAGCTAGAGTCCTAAAGGTAATCCAACGTTTTCCTTTCGTCTCATGGTCCTTCTATTATATAACCATGCTTCCTTACTTTGGCAGTCCTTTGGTGACACTCCAATGGCAAACCATGAAAGCCACGTCATTTTCGTACCGTTAAAAAAAATACAGTCCAACTGACTAATAAAGAAATATACTTGAAACAGATTATTTGCAAGTTGGCCATGTTGCAGTCTATAGCATCTGTACCCACAATCATCTTCGCTCCAGCAAAGTTTATTAGCAATAGCTTGCTGCAGGTCCTATTGGACCCAAGTTTAATCCATAGAGGACCATAAAGGATGTCAGAACTGTTGTTGGACCAGTCAAGAAAAACGTTCTACTCCAAGTGTTCACGTGTCCATGACTCCATAAGGTCTCTTAGAACCTAGGTAATGTACAGAAACACCTGATTCTTCACTTGTGGAAACTCCTCTTGTCTGGCAGAGGCATGTTAGGCACGAATGGATTGTGATCAATTCTCACATTTCTGCACTGTGCAGCCAAGTGGTCGTGTTCTGGGAGTGCTGTAAAGAGACAAAAGGCTTGTGCAGCAGAAGCCATGTGCAAAAAAATAGCAGCCAGGCAGCTTCCAGCTTATTTTGTACTGCAAGCTGTACATGTAATGTTCCTGTGTTGCAAAGTCTCATTTAACAGGATCTCTTGGACTTGCATGGATCTAGCACAGGTTTCTCTGTCCTAGTGCACCAGGTAGTCTGCAAATCAAGGACTCGCCTGAAGGGGAACATGGAGCTGACTGTGTTTGTAGTGGCCACAGGTCTAAACATTCTTATTTATCTGATTAGTTTTTTAAAAGGCTACCTCAGATTTCAAATCTTGAAGATAACAAATATTTACTGAAAATAAGACATCCATGTTACACAGTTTTGTGTACCTTTCACAATTTATGTACTTCCATCATCAAGATGTTTCCAACATATTGCACACCATATGCTTCCTTTACACCACAATCATATTTAGTGAGGATCATCTTCCTACACATACCAATATTATTAGAATCTAATCTAAGCCCTTTTTTTTTTTTTTTTCAGGTAAAAGGAGTATTCTAAAACAGCTAAAATCTAAAACTAATCATGAATAAGATCAAAATCTCCAGTTAAATGTTTTTATATTTTTTTGGTTTTACTTACGAGTAACTGGAAGTCAAAATTGTTTTCTCAATAAGATGGAGACATGTTAAGTTCCTCTTGTGGCTTAGAAAAAAGATGAATAAGAAGAAAAATAAAAGTGTCCAAAAGAATAACTTCTGAGTCTTTCTCAAAAAAAAACAAGAGCAAAGACCATTCAACAAAACTAAGGAGAAGAGAAACAAAGCTGATAATTTTTTTCCCACAAAATTTGTCTTTAAAACGTAGAAACCGTGGCTACTCTAAGCTTCTGAAATTAAAAGGATGCAAAACCGATTTGTTGTTTCTCTGCTGTCAATGACATTCAGAGTAACCTTTTCTAATGCTGACAACAATTATGGAAAAGTTATTATATCTCTTGCTGCAGAGCCTACACCCATCTCTAACTATTAGAGAAACAGATTATCCCACATGTGCCTATAGGGTTTCTTGCACTCTTATCCGAAGTATTGGTACCACCAACAGACATTAGATGAAATGTACTTGTGATTAGAGCTGAGGTGAAAATTCTTAAGTAGCAGCTAGGCAAAGCTGGGGGTCATAAAAGGCAGGTGAACAGACAGTAGGGAAATTCCTACAGACTTCAGTGACTTAACTCGCTATCCTTTCTCACACAGCCTTTTTTTCTATCCTTTTAACGTGGTCTTTATTAAACATGCAATTCATTTCTAATTAGAGGTTAGCTGTCACAGAACTGTTACGGGTAGACTGAATGTTATGTTCTAGTTCTTCATCTGCTTCATGATGCCTGGTGCTAAAATAATTAGAAGAGATTTAAAGAATAAGAATGCTTATTGGAAAGAAAATGTTTTCCATGTTGGGACTTTTTCTATAATTTCAAAAGGGAGAAAATTTTTAAGAACTGAATGTAACTTTTCCACATAAATTCAACTCTTTTAAGTCCAAACTGGCTATCCTGATTACACTGTTATTATTACATTTTCTGATTACAGGAGACTGAAATCAAAACGGTAGAGCAGGGCAGCTGTACCCAGGCACAACTTCTTACTTGCTGTGTGCTTTGTGTCACACTTCCCCTCTATTTCCCCATCTAAACGGAAGAGGTAACACTACTACTAACCAGGTACAAGTTACGTAAATGTAACTTCTGATGTCTGCATTGTAAAGCAGTAAGTGGCAGCAGTACATCTACATGGCCTAACACTGTGCATCGTAGAAACACATGAAGTACCAGATGAGACACAGGCCTAGCCCAAGTACACTAGAAGTAAGTGTATCAACTTAGTGCAAAGGATGTCAGAATCAGACTGTAAAACTTTCTTCTTTCAGGTCCCTTTGAAATGACTAGGCTTTATTAAATTGTCCATAGATTCCTGAATTCTAGAAAAGTCCTTGATTGTTTGGGTTCTCTCTGTCTGTGGTGACTTTACTGTAAAGAAACATAATATTTCACCATATGTGGAGGGAAAGGTGTGGGGGGATCATCTTCTGACATACAGATGTCTGCATCCATGTCCTGGATTTCTCCCCTTACCAGCCCAAGGTATTTCTGTGTACTCTTGTGTCCAAGCCAACTGTGATTCTTGCCATCAGGAAGTAATACAGAATATGCTGGAGTACCAGCAGCCCATTGGAATAAGAAGAAACGTTGACTATAGAAAGCTATGTGTTGTATTTGCAGCAATGTATATGCAAATAAAAATCAATTCAGGCTTTGGAAAAACACTGGATGATTATTAGTGTCTTTACTAGACATAATTCTGTTTGGACATTGGACATACAACTAAAGTAAGTATAAAATAGCCTACCTTAATATGAAAAGGTTACATTGTTCCATAAAAGGAGTAAAAACAGCAATTAGCCTTGTATTGAATTTATACGTACTGCTTAAATGTTTGCAGTTCAAGCAATTAAGGACAGTTTTACACCAACCAAGTTCAGATGTTAATAAGTCCAACTATATTTTACACATTTTTGGAGTTAATGTAGGAAAATACTAGAAAACAGCTGTGAGTGATGTAAGTGAACCATGCACCCAGTATACTTAGCACGATGTAACATATATAATTAATGAGTAGAATTTATGAATACAGTTCTAAATTAAAGATCTTAGTGATAAAAGGCGTGCTTAAGAATTTAAACTGATTTCCTGAAAAGGAATCTCTGATATCTATTGTTTGTTTCATCTCTTCTGGACCAAAAGGAGTATGAGAACAATAGTGAACTGCTGAGTTTGTGTGATAGAAAGCTTATTTACTTGTTTTAGTTGAGCCAAACTAAACCAAAAGAGCTACCTAATTAGATTTTTGCTCCTGTTACTGAATGAGCACACACTGCTCATTAACGTTTTTCATGTGACTGTTCAGATGAGCAGACCATTTTAAAACAGTTCTTAGGCTTGCCCTTCAGAGTTGGATTCTGCTGCTGAAATGAAGGTGTCTTGCACGCTGTGAGATGCTCCACAGTTTCTAAGATACCCATGCAGAGCTGAAAAAATGCAGTACAGCATCTGTAGGAGCACAGCACCTTCCTGGAGCAGTAGCTGGAAGCGAGAAACTGCAGGGAAGTAACCACTGACAGGAGCAAGCACGTCCCTTCATCATCACTCATACAACTACCGAAGACATTGGCAAAGGCCACAGGGCAGCACAGCACCTTCACCAGTCCCTCCAAGAGAAAAGCTGCTTCTTTACTAATAAAAACAAATGTGCCCGGTTCCTGGAACAGGCCCCAGAGAGATGCACATCTGTATTACTGAGCCCTCCTGCCCTCCAGAAGAGGGTTGTGGCCTAAAAGCTCTGGATAGGGAATGGCTGCTGGCCTGGTGTGACTCCTGAACTGCTGCTGGGAGATCTGGGGAGCCGTGCTAAAAAGTGATCCCAGGGCTGCGCAGACAGCCACCTCCATACCCAGGGGAGCTCCCAGCCAGGCGGGCACTGCTTCCCTGAGCAAAATGGTGGATGGCTGCAGCAGCACCCCCAGAAAAGCCCTTCTGCCTGTGCCTCCCCCACCCCCAGGGCCATCTCATCGGCCGCACTGGTCATCAGGAGCAGACATCTGCCTGGCAGCTCTCAGATCCACATGCAAGCAGCAGCTCACAGAAACCGACTCCCACAGCCAAACAAGGGGGCTTTGTCCCCACGCCCCAGGCTCCCCGTCCAGGCCTTTCACCCCACTCTGAACTCTCCAAATGGCACCCTGCAGGTGCTGCTGGCTGGAAACTGCCCAACTGGCCCCATCCCTGCATGCCCAGAAAGCCACAAGCTAGCCCTGGGTGTGGGTGGTGAGGAGAGAAAGAGACCTGCAGGGGAAACCTGCAGGGATGCTGGCTGGAGCGATGGCCTGCCCGCAGGAGGAGAAGGGAAGGAGTACTCCAGTCTCACCAACACATCACTGTGTTGTCATCACTTAGAAGAATGAATCCTGTCTGCAATTGCTACCCTAAAGATATATAAATCCTTTAAGTTTTAGGTCAGTCGGCTCCTATAACAAAGATGAGAGTGACTTGCAAAACACCTAATCACGAACTGCGGACACTGCTGACCTTGCAGCTTTAGACATGTTGAAGCCCGCACGATTAGTTGCGTCTTGCTTTAACACATATCTTGAGACTGTTTGATAAAGTGTCCTTTAGCTGAACATTGCTCATTATATGCTAAAAGGATTGTGTAAAGCAATATGCAAATGTGTAACCAATTGGCTCTTCAGGGTGTGAATGTAGTGATAAGATTTTGTATATAATGCCTTTTACTTTTCTTGCTGGCATGCTGGTTTTATTCCAGCATTCAGACTTGCGTAACTCTGTAATAAACAACATCTTATCTCTGTGTGCTAAATTTGGCTCATTTGTATGCATACCAGGTAAAGAACCCTGGGTTTGCAACAACTAGAAGCAAAAGTGGGAATTTTGCTTCTCGTAAACCCTGTCTTCATAAAAAAGCAATTCTGGGGCTGTACTCGTACCTGATCTCACAGGAGTGCAGGCCTGGCACAGACTTGCTCTCAAAAAAATTGCAAGCTCTTGTAACTAGATCTTCTGTCAGGCTTTGGGTTGGGGCATCTTGTTCTTGATGTAGCCTAGAGGCTTAAATAATGACTGTAATAGAAATGAGCTAGGAAATCACTTCAGGGAAACTGGTAATGAGTGGTAGGAGAGCTTTCATCAGCAAGGGGACTACTTGGGCTGCTTCCTGCTCTGTGTTTGCCCTGTCAACACCTCACTGGGCAGGAGGGAGCAGAAGGAATATTTTTCAATATTTTTACTTTGCTAAATGTAAATTCCCTTGTAACATGAAGCATGTGCTGCGGGCATAATTTTTGTTTCAGGTCACAACAGCCCTATTGTTAGCAAACAAGATTTCTGTACAGATCACTCCAGCGCTACACTCGTTACCTACAATTTGTCAGGCCCTGCTTAAACAAAAGCTTTCTCTCAGTGTACAGGAACTCAGGTTTCAGCTATTTCACCTTTGGTTGTCCCACAGATGCAATGTAAGCTTTCTTATTCAAATCATTCTACAAGCAAATTTTGCCATTACTGCTCTTTCCAGTCCTTTTCTTCCTGTGAAAAGAGTATTTTCATTCGATTGCTAGTTCTGTCCTCCTCAATACAGCTTTATGTTTGAAAACGAAGTAGTCTGGCTGGCTGTGGCTTACTTTTCTCATGATTCCACCATGATTCCTGAGTATGATTTTAGTGATGCAAAAGTTGGAACCAGATGAGCAACTGCCATAGTTATTTTTCCTGCATGTCTAATAGCAGGTAACATTGCTGCATTTGCATGTCCCCTGTTGAAATAAAAATGTGCTGGGTATCCCCTGCATCCCTACATAGGTGCTTCAAATAATGATTTCGGATGCCACTATGAGCTTCATAAAAGTGACAGTTATGAGTTATGTTGGATGTTTTAAGTGACCTGCTTGGTCACTCTAAAAGACTGAATAACCAGCAGAGGACACTAAAATTTTTGTAGCTACTAACCTATTCTAGAAACAGAGATGCAAGAGAAAGGGTGCTTTGCTCTCTTTTTTTTTGTCAAAATCCTCCCTTACAATGTAAAATAAAGAAGAATGGCTTGCATTTTTTTCCCCTAGTGACAAATATTTGTGGGAGGATGGGGGGACGTGAAAGGTCTCAAATTATTCCCATTACTACTTTGCTGGATTTGTCAAGATTTGGTGGTAATGTGTGTGTGTGTTTTTGTTTGTTTATTGTTGTCATGGGGTTTCGTTTTGTTTTCAGGTGGGCAGAAAAAAGCAAATGAACAACAAAACAAAACAAAAACCCCAAACACACATGTATCAGAAAACCCAAACCAAAACACAGAGCTTGAATTTAAAGACCCAAAGTTTCACTAAATGCCAGCACATTCGTAAGTAATAGTGCTGTTCTCAAACTTCTAAGATTTAGGAGACCAAGAACACCAAATACCAAGGAGCAAATGAATCTCCACAGTAAAAAAATTACAATACTTACTATTTTTCGTTATTAATACCTAAGTTAAAGAGACATATAGCAGATCTGCAACAAGATATACAGCCTGAAGGATGTAACTCTATAGTCTTAAATGGACTGAGAGCACGCTTAGATTATCCTCATACATCCCTGGTTTTTGTTGTTGTGTTGTTTTGTTTTTCCCAGGCATGCACAGAGAAAACCTGGCTGCCTTCTTTAAGGACAATTTATTTAGGCACAGAAGACACCTGACACAATTAGTGAGTTCAGGAGACCCCAGCTAGTGAGACCAATAATTAAAACAGTTAACATCATCTGGGGACCTTTTACACATTAACGCACCAAAGGCCTACACTTGACATACTTCTGAGACTGAAAAATCCTGCTTGCAGAGCAAAATAGTAGCATTTGGTGCTTTCTTGACATTCAGGGGTGTCTTAACTCATTTTGTTCATTCTTTCCTATTTTCCACGGCTGAAATGAAGGTAAGAGGAGAAGTCAGCAACTTAAGTTGAACATGCTAAATATAATTTTACAGAAGCATTAACAATTACTTGGTAATTCTAGTGTATGTCTTACGTAAACATTACAACACAGTTGAACACAGTTGAAAAAGAATAAAATGCGCTTAATATCATACATTTCTGTGTCTTTGTGTTTGCTTTATACTATGTATATTCCTCCTTCTTCCTTCAAAAGCACTGTCAAGGCAAAAATTGATGATAGCCTCTGAGGAAATGCTCTCCATGGCAGCACAAAGCTGTCCATTCAGCTTCTGACTGGGCTTGTGTGCCCCTTTCATGGCACTGAACCTGAAAGAGCCATTCTTCCACGGACAGCTCAAGGATGGCCAAAGGGAGGACATGGTTTGGCTAACAAAGTGTGGCAACCAAGGACAGTCACTTTCTCCTGGTTTGGCCTGCACATTGCAAAGCAGGAGACCCCTTCAGAGGCAGAACTTGAGATGCTTTTTCAGTGTGAAAAGTTCTGTGCTGCCAGGGTAGTGGATACATACAAGAGATCAAGGAAGAATTAACATGGATTTTGTGAAGCTAAATCATGCCTCAGAACTGTTGGAGGGTAGAAAACATTAGAAAACATAGGACAGAATTAGCATTCCCTAACATGATGTGATTCTATGATTCTATGATTCTTAGAGTTACGTGTATTAGATATGAGAACTGTGCTTTGGATTAACAATATCTGGCAAGTTCAATTCTCTTACATCCTTGGCAATGATGTCATGTTAACCCCCAACCTTTGCCACAAGTTGTAGGTCCATGCCACATCACGCATGTATAAGCAAGATATTTCTTAACAAAAATATAGACATTCTCTCTATAAAGTGAACTTCAGTTAGAATACTTTCACATCTTACTTATTTATTAACTGACAGATTTGGTGTCTTAATCAAAAAACTAGATAGAGGGAATCATTATATCTTAAAAGGATTGGTGTTTTTTTCTCATGATGACAAAAAAATGCAGAAAGCACAAAAATTCTAAGTTTGTAGGTGTTTCCGCTCCTTTAAATTAGAAAATATTTTAAATTCAAGAAAAAATGTAAAGCAGAAATTAAAAATCTGAAATCTTGAAAGAAGAGCAACCTAAATAAGTATAAATGTTCCACAGCATCTTTTTTTAAACTTTAGAAGCAGCATGGCTTGTATTTTGGGAAAGTTGGATCGCTTTTAATGATAACAGAAACATCTTAAAAATTGGAGCAACACAGTACATTTGTTAAGCTGCATTTTTACTGAATATAAAGAATCATAAAAGCAGTATTTTAGCCTCTGTTCTTTATAGAAAATGTTAATAGTAGGTTTACTTTCCAAAGACTGTCATTTTCCTGAAAGATAAATAATTCTATTCCCCCCTCCTAAATGTGGATGCTTATTCTTGTTTACATTTTGATGGATTAGAAAGTGTATGTTGTTCAGCTTGGCAATGTTTTAACATATCAGTCAGTACTGCTCCCCTTTTTCTTTTAATTTTGAGTCCAGTGAACAATTATGATCAAAGTCAAAATACATTCCTCTGTTGTAAAGGATATAGTGCTTATCCCAGGACTAAGAAAAAACAAGAGAGGTCTTTTTCTTATGTAGCAGAACATCTTAGTCCAAGTCTAAGACAGGAGTAACACATAAGAGCTAAGGAATCTCTGTATACAATTAGTAGGAAAAGTCACATCATTAGATTCTGGATAGATATGAAATTCTAGTTTAAATAAGGTGTTCCAGATTTTGAAACCAAATTAATCAAGAAGATCCCTCCTGTTCTGTAAAAGACGACATTGTGTTATCGGTGTGGTTTCAGTTTTATGCAAAGCAATTATCTTCGACATTTCACCCAGTTGTCACAGGTGCACCGTAAAATTGTGCCATGTAAAATACCATATTCAAATTTTCTGCAGTTACACACTATCAAAGAGTTTCTGGTGTTCTGGAGAAACCTACTTCTCATATAAAAAGACTTTTTTGCAGTATGAGGGACAGATTCTCTGTGTTTAGTATGTGAATGGTAGACATCTACTGTCTAGACTTGCGTGTACAAAAATAAATAATCGCCGCAGAAAATTTTTTTTTATAAAAGACATTAAAAGTGACTACTACATTTAGAAACCATGGCTTATGCTTGGAAATATATGTAAGCAGTCCCCGAGCTGCTGAAGGCTGGTGTTTCTGCAGCATGTTTCTTCAGGTTTCCAGGGACTTGCAGTCTCTCCCACCTGTTTTAGCAACCCCCACTGCTAACGTCTCCCTCTATATATCTTTTCATGGAGCACATGCTAGGTGGCATTACTCAGCTAACAGATGAGCCTTTATGCTGCCTGCAACTTGTACTGTGCATGCAGGGACTTGTAGTATATAAATAGAGGTTGGTACCACTTGATAAGGTCATTATACCGACTACTCTTGTTATATGTGTCAGCAAACTCCATGACTAAGAGAACCCAGAGCAATATATCTGACAAAGAGCACGTTTTTATATGTTGCTCATTGTAGATGGGCTGTTAAGATTATTTGATTTATTAGCTTTTTATGGGCCCTCTGCTATGCTAGTATGATGGGTACCTTGGCAGTCCTTTTCATTAATATCCCATAATAGAGTATTTATGATACCACCATTGACTTGTGGAGCCATATTTTAGATCTCTGCACAGTAAGTTAAAAAGCTGGATAGACATGAGCTTAGTGTCAGGGAGTGATAAAAAGGGCTGGTTACAGTTACAACAGTGTGACTGTTGACTATGCCAGTAACAATGAGAATCCGCTTTAAAACTCAAGAAAAACACGATGCTATCGGTCTCCCATCGCAACCAAATACAGTAAATATTGTGTCAATGAAGAACGTTGAAAATGGACAAGCAGACACTGCAAGCAGCACAGGATAATGCAGCCCCCTAAGGTGTTGGTTTATGTTCTCCTGAACCATGGGTTTGAGGGGGCTCTCGCTGACACTTCATTAGTCCCAGCAGACTCAGTCCTCTTTCCTAAAAATGACAGTGACAGCGAATGAGGCCAGTCAGTTGTGAGGTCTGAAAAATCTCCTATCTGTGCTTTTAAATACAAAAGCATGTAACATGCACTAGCTGAAAGCTGTGTTCTTTCTGGGTGTGCCGAGATGAGCTATTTTAGTCTATTACTGGGAGAATAGTGAGGAAGTTCTTTAACAAGGGTGAACATGCCACTGGGCAACACTGAGTCAGAGTTTGCTCTGCTTTATATCTGAAATCATTGAAGTGGGTGCACAATAATCTATGGTAAAACGGCTTTTGTCTTCATAAATTCTAGTAATTACTGTCTGAGTTATGCTGTATATCAACCTGTATCCGTGTTTGGTGGTTTTGTTTTTTTTCCTCCTAAATGCACCAAAGTGTACTAAGAATGCAGTGAAGACGATCTGAGATAACCCGTCATGTTGTTTTACTCATAAAGCTGAACACATGAATAGATATTTGCAGACCTTGGTCCTTTCAGCACAAAGGTGTGAAAAATGCAAACAAATCAAACTGTATTTGCCAGTTGTTATCCACAGATGTTAACTAATAAAAAATTGGTCTTTCACCCATTCCTAAGACTCTCCTGCTTGTTGTTTGGTTGTTGTTGTTGGGGGGGTGGTGTTTTGGTGGTTGTTTTTTGGGGGTTTGATTTTGGTTTGGTTTTGTTTTTTCTTTTGTTCAATGACTCACAGCTTCGGCGATCAAGGCAAAAAATCTGAATCAAATGACAGACGTACACTCAAGACAATAGGCAACAGAGAACTGGGCCAGAAGACCTTTCCTATGCTCAGGACAAACCTACAATGACCATATCAGCACAGTTTGGCCTTGATAGAAGGGACGAGCAGCACAGTGTGCTGATCTTTCAGCTTCTTGTCACACTAATGGGATGAATCAAACTCTGGAGGTATGTTTCTCTAGTTGATAAAGTGAGCCTAGAAAACTGGACACCTTATAGATTGGAATATTGTGAATCTCATCAGCTACATGTATAATACATACAGGATTTCCACCTTTTATTCTGTATAGTGCAATTTGACTCCTTGAGGAAAAGCATGGTTAGATCCAGCCAAAGCCATCATTAGCAAACTAGATTTCTCTATGTCAGAACTGACTGCAGTCAGATTTATATTTCTCATGAGGGTGGGAGCAACCAATGGAGACATTAAAAGTCTTCAGATTACAAAATAGTTTGGTGGTGATGCCAGGGTGGTATCCAGAGGTGACTTGATGCAAGAAAAAGAATGAGAAAGTTCCAGAAATTGGAATAGTTAGACAGGAGAAGAATGGCAAAAACTCAGTGAAGGCTTCATGACTTTGTTCCTCTCCTATAGCCCGTTACCTGCCATTCACCCTTAGCAAGTTTGCAGACGACACCGAATTTGGTGCGGCAATGAGAACAATTCATACAGATGCAGACAGAGACGCACAGGCACAGAGTTCTTGTTAGCAGCGAGAGCAGAGCCAGGCAAAGCTGAGCTCTCTTTTATTAACAGTTCTCAATTTATATGTTTACAGATACAGGGCTGGACCAAGAGGTTAGACAGTTTTTTTCAAAAAATGTTATTCTAAACACACCACANGAACTACACATCTTGCCGTTCCCATAATCGGGTGGGAGTGCTGATCTGCTGGAGGGTAGGAAGGCCATAGAGAGGGATCTAGACTGGCTGGATCACTGGGCTGAGGCCAATTGTGTGAGGTTTAACAAGGCCAAGAGCCAAGTCCTGCACTTGTGTCACAACAACCCCAGGCAGCGCTACAGGCTCGGGGAAGAGTGGCTGGAAAGTGCCTGGCAGAGAGGGATCTGGGGGTGTTGATTGAACATGAGCCAGCAGTGTGCCCAGGTGGCCAAAAAGGCCGACAGCATCCTGGCTTGTATCAGGAATAGTGTGGCCAGCAGGACTAGAGAAGTGATTGTGCCACTGTACTCAGCACTGGTGAGGCCCCACCTTGAATCCTGTTTCAGTTTTGGGCCCCTCATCATGAGAAGGACATTGAAATACTAGAGAGAGTGCAGAGAAGGCGACGAAGCTGGTGATGGGTCTGGAGCACAAGTCTGATGAGGAGCGGCTGAGGGAGCTGGAGCTGTTTAGCATGGAGAAAAGGAGACTGAAGGGAGACCTTATCGCTGTCTACAACTGCCTGAAAGGAGGTTGTAGCATGGAGGGTGTTGGTCTCTTCTCCCAAGTAGCAAGTGACAGGACAAGGTGAAATGGCCTCAAGTTGTGCCAGGGAAGGTTTAGATTTCCCGTTACCATCAGCTTTGTGTAATCTGTTGTCCCTTTTCTCAGCTTAGCTGGAACGTAAACAGAAACATATGCCTGTTAAAATTCAAATTTGTCAAACAATGTAATAACAATATATTATTCTAGATTTTTTTCACGAGTTTTCAATGTATTAAAATCTATTCAGTCATATGTTGCAGAGATGGTTAAACTTTAGGTTTTGAATGGAAAACCACTTTGTATGAGAAGTAAAAAATATAAATAATGTAATATATCTATTGGAATAAGGTATCAAAACTGAAGAAATAAACAAGATTACATCTGTAAGAACAAAAACCATTAATGCTAACAGTAGAAGGAATTTTGCTTCATTTAGGTAGAATATAATTCAGCAATCACCATTAAAAAGATAACTTACAAGGAAAGAATCTAATAGCAGACAAAGTATTGATTAAAGGATTATTATCATATTAATGTATGATAAACTGTTCAAATTTGGCACTCCAGTGCAGGGTAGATTTTCTTCTCACTCTTCTCAGATAGCATCAAATGCCAATGTTTAACTGAACATAAAAAGCCAGCTTAAAAAATACACTCAAAATTGATTATATGTACAACTTCTGTGGCTGGGTGTAACTTGGTTTCCAGAGAAACAGGGGGTATATGATCTTTATGTTTGTCAGTAGACTTGACTAACATTGAACCAGCTATCCATTCTCAAGCAAATTTCACAAACATCAAATCCATACTCTGGTTTAGCGTTTCGTCATAGCCAGCTCCAGTGAGAGTTCCTACCAAGTTATAGCACCTCTCTCTTTTCATCTAGCTCTCCTTCTGATCCCAGGAAACTTCTAGTCCCGTGTGCAGTGACACAGCTTAAGGAATAGGAGAGAGATCAATGAGAGTGGTTGGTTACTGGAACAGGCTCTGCAGGGAAGTGGTCGCAGCACCAAGCCTGTCAGAGTTTAAGGAGCATCTGAATGATGTTTTTAGTCATACGATTCAGTTTTAGGTAGTCCTGTGAGGAGCAGGGAGTTGGACTTGATGATCCTCATGGGTCCCTTCCAACTTTAGATATTCTGATTCTATGATTCTCTGGCAAATACCCTTCAGCCTTGTAGTTATGTTACTTTATAGAGATAAATTTGGATGCTTTTGAACTAAGGCCTGAAAACACATTCACATTCAGGGTGAAAACTGCATAAAGATACAGTATAAAGGACAAGTGACTGTTTGTCCTTCTTGTAATTCCTTTTTACAGGGGAAAAGCATGTCCAACTGCACTGCATCAAGGCACAGAGTCTGTCTGTTTGGTAGGAATGTCTGAACCCATACCTGAGCATGTAACTGGAAACATTACTACCTTTTTCTCTCGTTCTTTTGCAGATTAGGTGGAAGAAAGAGTTCAGTTTTCCAGGCTTGTTGGCATGAGAAACTTTTAAGCCAGGCAGGGAAGTGTCTAGGACTCAGTTACTGCTAAACCAGTTGCTTTTGAAATTGATTGTTTGGATTTACATGCCTTTGTGTATCTGCAGTTTGCTCTTTTATAGATATGCAGCCTGGTGGACTAAAATAGTTACCTTTTTAACGTATCTAAAAAAATTTCCTAAATAACAGCATTCATCAAATGCAGCCATCTACCAGGTTCTCAAAACCTTGTTCACTCCAGTAACTATTACGCAATATAAACACAAATTCTGAGTAAGTCATAAGGGTGTGAAATACATGTGTTTGAGAATGTGTTGGCTCTGAGCAAAGACCTGCAACTTTTATGTTCTTCTTCATCTAAAAGACCTTCACTTCTTTAGAGAAATGGTTTTTACAAGCGACTAATTGGATTTATATAGCTCGTCAGTGATAAAAAGTGATTAAACTGGATCACATTTCGAACAACATTTCTAAACAGGTATTTTTCAGAAGAATCTGATCTTCCAGCTCGTTTTCAGCTTGCCGTTGAAATACTGTCATTTTTTGCACTTGCTGTGCCAAATTATCAGTGAGTCTCCCATGTGCCTAGTTATACAATGCTCACAGTGGTGAGAGTAATGGGACCCTGAATCAGCTAAGCACTCAGGTTGGAAAGTAAAAATATCCCTGTAAGGTGCACTATCATCAGGCATATCCTCATCACTTGTCCCAGGCAAGGTATTCTGGTCTCCAGAGAAGAGTTGAAACAGAGAGTTTCATTTAAATTACAAGGGAAACACAATGATCGGGTTCAGACATCATTATTACCACACCACAGTAGAATATGAAGAAGGCTGTAAATGGAGAGATTTGGCATTACGCTGAATGAAATACAGTAGGGTTTTTTTTTACTGGTTCTGTTTCTCAATTCAGGGCTTTATTGTTAAGCAAGTTAATAAAGTACCTAATCATTAATTATACAATTTTATAGTGTTTTTTATCCAAGTGTCATGCAGAAATTAACTAAAATTAAGTAATTTAGGAAATATTACCAACTATAACACATCACGTTTTATTTAAAGGAGTATGGAGAGGCTGCAGCTTGAAAATAATGCTAAACACTAACACAGCATAAAATACTAAGGCTGTATATTTAAAAGCCTGTACACTAACACAGTACATTATAAAGATGAATTTTAAGCCAGAGTGAGTCACTGCATTTCTCCTTTATTCCTTGTGGTATACTAAATATTGAGTTTGCAATAGATGTAATGATAACACAGTGTTCTAAAGCTTTATATAACAACTAGCTATCTAGTATGCTTAGTACATGCATCTATAGTTATCATAGTGTGGTGCCACCATGAATAGAGAAGATACTTTCCTAATGCTATACTCATCAGAGCTGGATTTATAGTAATCATTAGTAGTGATATATACATAGAATTCAGAGCACTTTACAAATCTATGTACCAGCATCTTCCCCAATTAACAGATGAGGATATTGCAGGTATACAAAAATGTTCTAGTTATTGTAAAAAAACCTGTGGTTTAATCTCAGATCTTGCTTAAATATATAATGAAGGGTTATGGTATTTGATTGGAGTTATGCAGCTTGGATTAACATGATTCAAAACATAAACACTGATAGTAAAATTGAGTGCATACACATTAATAAGTAACTACTGCATAGTAATCATTTTCTTTGTAAAAATTTGTATTCAAAGATCAACCAGTGATGAGACACCAGCCCTGGGAATACAATACAAGTTCTCTGACTGCCAATGCTATGCACAGAGATTGAGCTGCACTGGCTCTAAATTGCAAACAGACCTTTCCCTGTGGAACTCCTCGTTTACACATAGTGCTTCAGAAGAAGATAACTACTGTGCTTACCAGATTAATAATATATGTATTTAAAAATAAAATATTTTTCCCCAATAAATACTAAAATTATGTTAGACTGGGAATGTTCCAGAATATCTATGATCAATAGTTTTATGCATATAACATCTTGTTTCAGTCTATATAATTATGCAATTAATATAGATCTTTTATATAGTACAATTTTGTGATGAAATCCTTTTCTCAATGCTGCTGGTTGGATTGGAGAGATTCTATTGTCAATTTCTGAGAAAGATGAAAAAACAACCACAACACAGGGGAGAAAAGCAATAAATGGAACTTTCCTCCAGGCATCCTGGCCATTAATAATTGAAAACCCTTACAATGATCTTAGACCAGATTGCTAGAACAGGTTTTGAAAAATAACCTTCTGTGTTGCTTCCCCACTACCCATCTCTGCACCCTTGGTGAATAGCTGACAGTGTCTGGCACCTACGCTGTTCAGACTTTGCAATGAAGTGCATGTTTCTTACAGCCTTGAGTCCTGGGAATTGTAGAAGTCTTGTGCTATCTTGTCTCCGTGAAGAAAATATTTGTATCTTGGGAAAGAAAGACAGCCTGATTTGAAGTATCACTCAACAGGTCCCAGAACTTGATTGAAACCATATAGCTTTGTACTAAAGTGATTTTTAAAACCAATAAAAGCATGGCTACGGTATAATTACAGCCAAGTCTACCTGTATTGTCACGCTGAAAACTTGGTAAAGCAATTGTAACCTAAGAATGATCTGAATGTAGCTTTGTGATACAGAGTGACTTCCTATATTTTGTGAGACAGGTTTTTTACAGTATTCCCAAACTTTCTTCTGCACTGCAATTTTCCCTCTCTTGTCTAGAATAATGCTGAGTATCCTTTTCATTTGCCCTCTGTTTTGGGTCAGGGAGACTTTTTCACCAGTTCTCACTGAAGTATGAAAGTATGTACCCTTTACTCTTGTATTCTGCAAGGGTAGAAAATGAATACAACTGTGATTCCTTCTCCTCAGCCTCTTTTTCCTCCAGGTTTATAGATAGACTCTCTCCTTTCAGATGGGTACACCTGTCTCCTTTCTTCTGGTACCCAGGACTTAATTAGCTATATATAGCTTTAACTATACATGTTTAACATTTCAGTAAACTATTCATTTTATGTTTCCTCTCTATTCCATGAAGCAACAGAGATCTTTAGAAGACAGAATCATCGAATCATTTTGGTTCAATAAGACCTTTAAGACCACCAAGTCCAAATGTTAACCTAGCACTGCCAAGTCCACCACTAAACCACGTCCCTAAGAACCTCATTTATGTATCTTTTAAACACCTCCAGGGATGGTGGCTCCACCACTTCCCTGGGCAGCCTGTTCCAATGCCTGACAGCCCTTTCCGTGAAGAAGTTTTTCCCAATACCCAATCTAAACCTGGTACAACATGAGGCTACTTCCTCTTGTCCTATCACTTGCTACTTGGGAAAAGAGACCAACACCCTCCTCACTACAATCTCCTTTCAGGTAGTTGTAGACAGCGGTAAGATGGTCAGGAATCTAGCTAAACTTAGTATCTTAGCAATACAAAACTTTATTAAGACCTTATTCGTAAGCTAAATGGTCTTTCTTCCCTGACTTTTAGGCTGGATGACAGCAGTCCTCATTTTTGTTAAAAAAATTTAACAGTACACTTCATACAATACGTGTGACCCATTTTTTTCCTCAAAACATTGCCTGTGTGGTTTGGTGGGTGAAATTGGAACACTGCTGGTTCCTGCAATCTGTCCATCTCTGACAGCTTCATTTCTTTATTCAGTGGCTGCTCTGGTGCTGATAGAGGTGTCAGAAGAAATTGCCTATCACATGTGTGGGTTTGTCACTCACATGAATCAGTTTTATCACAGCTCCAGAGCATCCCCAGAGACAGTACTAACTGCTTCAGTTTTAATTACAAAGTCACTCTTGTGTTCCCCAATATGGACAGCTGTGTAGCGTTTCATAGAATCACGTTGTTCAAAATTTAGAATACAAATATTAACATTTATCCATCTTTTATCTGAATATAGCTATGACGTTTTCGGAAGGGCCTCAGTAGCATTCATCCTAATTACCATTCATCTGGTTTTAAGGTATCGTGTCTATCCCAGACACAGCCCATGTTTTAGCACATCTTGTCACAAAGCACGTTCGTTCTCTTAGCAAAGTGCCTGAAATAAAATAAAGGCTAAGAGATTTAAGGCATGATTGTGGCTTAGTTCAAATCCAGAGTTAAAGAGATCTATATTTTTCCAGTTGAATGTTAATTGCATGTCAAATTTCCTCGGGAATACAAGGCAGACCAAGAAACCGAACACAAGCTCTGAAGTAAACATAAAGCCTTGTCAAGGTATCTTGGTGTTTTTGTGTGGGTTGTGTTTTTGGTTTTGGGGGGGGCGTTTGTTGGTTGGTTGGTGTTTTGTTGGGTTTGTTTCGTTTTGTTTGTTTTTGTTGTTGGTTGATTTTGTTTTAATGAGCTATTTAACAAGTGGGGTAGAACAATCATGATGTTTCAGCTGCTTTTGACATTTGCAGCTAGACAGTACATGGGTTTGTCAAAACATTTCAACACCAAGGAGTAATTTGGTAATGTAGCCAGTTATTTTTTACAGTGAGAGTGGTAGAATACTGGCACAGGTTGCCCAGAGAGTTGGTGGATGCCCCATCCCTGGAGACATTCCAGGCCAGGCTGGATGGGGCTCTGAGCAACCTGATCTAGTTGAAGGTGTCCCTGCTCATTGCAGGGGTTGGACTGGATGACCTTTGAAGGTCCCTTCCAATCTGAACTATTCTATGACTCTATGATTCTGATTCTTTAATACAGTCCTGCTTATTTATAGAGAACGGAGACAAAATTATATTTTCTTAGACACCATTACAGTTTAACAATAAAGGCTATTTGTTTGCCCAAAGTTTCAAGTTTCATTCTACATAGAATTCTCCCACTTCTTAAATGTATAATTCTTACCTCTCCTTGTTGTCTTTTAGCTGCTTCTTTTTCTCTGTTTTTCAAGGGGTTTTGGGGTCTTGCTGAAACACACTTCCATGCAATGACACCCAGTAAATTTCCAGTACCCATTTCCCTTTTAGTCTTCCACTTGGTCTGTGTTTTGGGTAGGGGATTTTGTTGTTTCAGGTAAAATTAAATATACCTTTTATGCCTTATCTTAAACCTATTCTGAATGATAGGCTTGTCCCACCATCCACAAAGTTTCATCTACCTTCTATTGCACTTGTTTTATAATCTCAGTCTTGTTTAAAATGAAGTAGTTCCAGTCTGCTTGACATTTTAACCTGGGAGAACAATCAGAATACAATCTTTATGTTCTAAATGCCCACTTTGTTGTGCTTTTGCATCATTCAAAAGTATCCGTAGCAGATGTGATAGCTAGTATGGTGTGGAATGGCATAGGTTGCACTCCATCTAACTTTGGTAGCTAGTTTTCATCCAGTTTTAGAGTGACTTAGTAAATAAGTTGTCCTTAAGTGAGTGCCTACAGCCCCTGTGTAGAAATAATGAAGAGAGACTGGTGCTTTTGAAGGCCTTGAGACTCATGCCTAAAATTAGGCATGATGTGAAATCAGATAATTTAGATTCCATCCTATAGCTATGTGTGTCCTCCCCATGGCCTGGAATATTTCAAGAAGCGAAATGCCCCGATCAGCATGTTTAAGGATCATCCTGACAGGGGTCAGTTAATTTGCTACAGAAAGGCACTGACATTTTTTTTTAGACAAGTTGTTATATAAAACTCACACTCAAACATCCACAATACCAGAAATATTTTATCTTCCACCACACTCCCTCTTAAGCCCTCTAAATTAATTCTTAATTTCTCCAGCTGCAAACGGCATCAGCATGATTATTCTGATCACATCATTCAAATGTAGTTCATATGTTTATACAAAGCTTTCTTGCCTTTCATAAGCTGGCTTTTGTCATTCCATAATGTTTGAGTAAAAAAAATGCCATGGAAACTGTATAAAGTTTACACAAGACAAAAATTATGTACACACATATACAGCAATCTTTCATCCATGTCTCCTAATATGACAAACTTTTCTGCTTAGGTCCTCTGACGGTTCTTATAGTCAAGGACAGTTATTCATACTTCACAACATTAGGCACTTACGCTGTAAATCAAGGCCCATGACTAAGAGGTATCCACTGTAAAGTAATTTATAGGAGCAACAGCAATATAATCACTAGCATCAGCCAGTGTTCATGAACTGTTATTCCTGGCTAGCATCATTACAACCACCTGGCTGATATTCATTCTTCTCCACCTCATTCTTGCCCTTTTATTGTCCTCCAATTTTTTAACCCAAGCCAACAACTCCAGTAACACAGCAACAAATTTACTGGCAAGCTCTGCAACAGCTGAGCCCACCCCAGTTCCTCTGTGCCAGTCAGACAGCTGGTAAGCTGGGAGTGATCTGAGAACTGGCTCTAATGCTGTTTCATGGGCAAAAACGAGACTCTGCAGTATTTGGCTTAGAGAGGTTTTTTTTTCCCTTTGCTATGGCCTTGTTTGCTGATCATGGCTGTTGGCATAGAAGTTAATATGGAGGACAGGAAAGAGAAATATAAGTGAACCGGTTAGAGGACTGCACTCAGAGGTTAGGGAGGTATTTCCCAAGAGTGAATAAAGGATTCTGCAAAATATAAAATTCAGAATAAATGTGGGCAGTTAAAATACCAACCTCATTCCCATAGCTGATGTAATTCCAATGATATTATGCAATTTAAATTAACTACATGGGCAGATAAATTTCTAGCTCTTGCCTTGGTGCTATAGAGTACTTTTGGGTTTTCTCCCACTTCTTGTCTTAGGTTCTGTTTTGTTGCTATTCCGCTACATTTCTCTTCTACATTTTTTCTAGTACAGGTTTAGGAAAAGATAAAGTTATGGGGCAACACCATTCACCTGAGGTGTACTTTTCCCGCCTTGGTAGCGTTTTTCTCTCCTCAAATCTGTTGGCATAGAGTTCTAGTGACATAGAAATTATGTTCTTAAAGTTTTAGTTACCATAGTGATTCAATTTATATTGTTCCAACACACTGAGTGATGCCCATATTAATAAATTATGAAGTCATTTGAACCTGGTCTCCCCCAGCAAGGTGATTGCCCAGTCATTCGGTTAAGGTCATCAGTCTCTCTTCCGCTTTAATAAATGTTTAATTTTATTCTATATAGAGTTGAATAGCTCTAACAGTGTTGCGTTCCTTGATGGTTATTTAGGAGAAATTTGAAGACAAGCTGTTAAGTACGATGAGCTTTAATGGCAAAGCAGGTAGGTCAACATAATACCGAAGGAAAACCTTTCTAAAGGATGAGGAAAGAGAAAGTTATGCCTGAACCAAACTGCTAAAAGCAATTATTAACTGCATAGCTCCATATCATCTACTCCAGCAAGTTCTTGTTTTCATCATCACCCGGTTTAAGGAATTTTTATCTTTACAAACAGAACATACTGAGAAAACGAGGTAGAGAGTGAGGTAGGGTATGCCCCCTTGAGAAGAGATGGAACACAGGCCTAAATCAAAAACGAAACCAAAAAAACCACCACACAAAACAATCAAGCAAGCAAAACTTCTGTGGTTTAAATTGCCCCAAGTCCTTGTAGATATGCAGTTTCCAAGGACTCTGATTTTTACAGAAGACACGTCTCCTCAGTTCTCAAAGTCTTTTTATACCCTGATGGGGAACCTGAAAGTTTAAAAAGTCTTTATGAACTTCCAAGAGAATAAGTACTTCCCACCCAGCTGATGTTTCTACAGGCACCTTGCCAAATATGTTCAAGTTCAACAAGGAAATTGTTCCAGTGTGTCCTTCACAAAATGTGATGTGAGTCATGGAGCAATGCAGTTGCCACCAAAACCACGGTGGCAGCCTGTCCCCTTTGCAAGCCATCAAGTCTTCACGGGAACTCTGAATTTACTCCTCAGGCATAGGAATGGCTCTGTGCTTCAGGACTACTGGTGTGTAACTTGCTTGCTCAGGGCATAATTGCCTTTAGAAGCTGCTTAAAAATTCTGTACAGTAATGAGTTTTCTCCAATAAATTAGTGATGTCATTTGTATCTACCATGGTCCCAGTATGATAATCGCCGAATTGACTTTCACCTTGGTAGTACACTTGGTGTTTAAACAGCAGTTAAATTTTGTAAGCTCCAGAGAACTTTCGACCATCAGCCTGCTACTGTAATCACTGTAAAAACTTGAGATTCTATGTGAAAGAAACAAAATCTGTTTTTACTTCATCTGTAACCAATATGTGAAAATGAGGAAACTATAGCATTTTTAACAGCAGGGATTCTATAAAATATTGCATCTGCAACCTAAGTGCCGCCGCTTTGTCCTGGGATTTCTGCCAAACCAGGAGGCTGTTCAGTTGTAATTAACATTTCTCATCCCAATATCATTGTTGATGAGTCCCCACACAGTTTCAAGTACAGCTGCCTGCTACAGTAGTTCATTATGAACACAGGACCTCTGCTGACTCTCTTCCTTTCTGCTCTACTTATCATGGCCACTTTTCACTTCTTCAAAAGAATCACACAGTTCCCTTCTTGCCAGACAATGTGAGGTAGCTCCGTCATCTCTTATTTGAAGATCTGCATGTTGGTTTTGGCTTGATCCATTTGAGCTTTGTTGCCTTTAGGAAGTCTTTCATCTTTTGTTTGGATCTGCTGGACTTCCTTTCTTACTGGACTGATTCCACCTTGAGCTACACATCCCTCACTCCTTGTTAAATTATTTGTTCATTCAGTTTGGTGCCCAGATTAGCCAGATCAGATCCTGACGCATTTGAGCCTGGCTCTTCTGAAATTCCTTGGCATCGCTTCTCTGCAGTCTCTTGGAAGCTTTTCTAAAACTAAATGGAAGGCTAAGCAATTACAAGTGATGTAGTGATGTGAGCAACTGTTCTTGAGGATACATTATATAAATGGTCAGCATGAAACACAGAAGCAACCAACCAGTAGGAGAAAATTGCTTAGGAAAACAGAGGCTGCAGTTATTTTCCTCCAGAACTGTTAATAGAGAAATCAAAAGAATACACTAGAAAATGAACTTTTAAAATAAAAAGCATAGCTTTTACTGCGTTTTATCTACGCTGCATTATTCAGCTTCTTGCTTCTGCTGGAGTTATTATTACTTACTGATTGATCTAGCCAGGTGACAGAGTCTTTGCTTCAGCAACATCCCTGTTTCAAACAGGTCATCATCAAAACATAGATGAGAAAACAACAACACACAAAAGGAGTTTAAGGAACAAAAGAGACACATCTGGGCAGTTTTATTGATCAGCTCTCCAGCATGATAGCAGTCTAAGCATGGAAGGTTTTCTTAGGGTATTTTAGGAAAAGTGAACAGACAAATGGTGAAGTCTGGCAAACCTGGCTGATTAGCAGGGGTAGATGATCCCACAGTGGTGAAGGAGGCGGAAGCAGCAAGATGGGTGGAGCTAGGTCATGTATGCTGTTTAAAGCAGAGAGAAATCATTTTATTTTTGCTGCAGTATAAACCGGGAAGCCATGAAGGTGGGAAAACGAAGGGGTGACCTTACTAGTGACCGAGGAAAGTGGTGTTTGCATCACCTTTCTGAATAGAATGGGAAAAGATCTGCTATGGACAAAGAAGGGTCCTTTAATTTCTGGCTGGCAGCAATATTCTCCTTCATTATTAGGAAATGTTACACCAAGCAATAAAAAAAAAAATACAGAATTGGCAACAGATGAATAGTAATCCAAGTTTCAAAGTGACACTTCAACAAACATTGTTCCAATGAACCATCCTGAGAAACAGATAAGCAATCATTTTGTAAACATATGGGGGAAGAGGGAAGAAACTCTGACCTTAAGGAAAATGACAAAAATTAATGAGGAAACTTCCTGAATATAGATGACAGAAATCCAGATTCTATTCTCAGCTGACTTAAACAGACTTGCTCTAATTTAGCATGGATATAATTAAGAGTAAAATGCAGTCCAGTAAGGCCACATGGGTTTTAAGCAGTCCCAGAGCTCTAAGTGTGGATATATGAATTATTGCCTTAAGCTGTAATGGATTCTACTGCAGGATCAATACAGTTTGAGAAAAGCAACCTTAAACTGCAAAAACATGTATTAAATATTTATTTCTGCTCAAGTAATATGTATCTCTCTAGAAAATCTCATAACATGAAGGAAGAAAAAGGGATATGTCAAAGATTTGGCACCAAAGAGAACTAGATAACTGATTTTATTACAATAGCTATTAACTTCTCATGCTTTTGAATTGTTAGTGAAGGGAGGCATTAATCCTAAGGGGTCCACTTGAACCCTTTCAATGTCCAAATTATGAGACCAGTTCAGAGAAGCACTGCTTGATAAGGTCTTCACGCAAAGCAATTAAATACAATGATTTAGAAACAACTCAGCATTCCCAAATTCTGTATATTTTTGGAAAACAGCATTTCCAAGACTCTCTGATTCAATGATAAAAGGAAAAAAAAATTGTTGTCAGAGAGGCAAGGTGTTATGAGGATTTTCAAAACAAAGGTGTGACACCAGCCACAAAATACTGAATGAAACAAGCATTTTCCTCTCAAAAAAATAATTTATTACAAACCAAACAAGAATGTGCACCAAATGTACATCGAAAGAACAATTATTAGAATAAATTTTAAAATAAATATTGTGGATGATTCCACAACGACGAAGAGGAAACACATCTGAAAATCTCTGAACAATACCTGGTAGGCAGGGTTTACATGGAACCAAACATATCCTTCTCCAGGAAATGACATGCCTCCAATGACATTAGTGGAAATCAAGGATTTACTAAAACT
Organism: Pampusana beccarii; assembly: GCA_013399365.1. Classification (NCBI taxonomy): domain Eukaryota; kingdom Metazoa; phylum Chordata; class Aves; order Columbiformes; family Columbidae; genus Pampusana; species Pampusana beccarii. The sequence goes on along the minus strand of VWYH01010259.1, from coordinate 467,554 downwards.
CCTTAGATCCCAGTTCTGCAATGTAGTCCATGCGCAGAGCCCTAACATCATCAGTGAAAGATTTGGAGAAGTGCACCCTAAACTCCAGAGGTCTCTTGGAAAATTTTTCTACTTACACAAAAATGATTTCAAGAATGAGCGATGCCGCTCAACAGTCAAGAGAACAAGCAGGTTTTTTTTCCTGCTATCATTTTCCTTGAAATGATTCAGCCCTGCTGAAAGCAATGAATATGAATCAGACATACTTATGCAGTAAGGACCCTACAGTGTCTGGAGTCATTAAGATCTTCCATTTTTCGTGTTCAAATCAAAGTACCTGTCATTCTCCTTTGAAGCTCCTGCTGCTTCATGGAGCACCCACTAGTCTCAGAGAAAAGGTTCTTTTTGTAAAGAGCAATAAAAATTTGTTATTTTATGTCTGGGGTGACTGTGTTTGACAGCATAAATTCTTGTTTAGGGCTCTGATTTCTTCCAGGCATCTGCAATTTTTTGTTTATAAAAAAAGAGAAGAATTAAGTCTTACTTTTGAGAGCATGCTTGCATGAAACATATATCTTAAAATTGGTTAAAGACTGAACTGACTCCCAGCATCTGACTGAGAATAGATTCTGTAAGATTCTGAGGGAGCTTCCTCTGAGGTCAGAAAATATTATTAAAACCAACACATTCTTTCACAGATTCTCACATGGAACAAAATCTTATCAAATTCTATTTACAGTTCTTTAAAACCATCTAGTATATTAATGTTGACCATTAAAACTTTCTTTAAGACCAGAAACAGGGGTCTGAAAAGCAGGCTTGTTCTGGCATGTGCTCCAGCCTTTGCTATGAACATAAATGAAAGTGACTTAATGTGATGTGTTGCTTGAGTTCTCCTGAGGTGAAAACATGCAGAAGCTCCGAGTTTGAGGAGAAAAGATTCACAGGCTTATAAGAGAAATTTCTCTCTATGAGAAGTTGAGAGATACATTTAGCTTTAGGAAATCTGAAGACAAACACTTTGTGCCACTATCTCCTCAAGTTAGATAAAGCACTGCTTTTCTTAGTCAGGAGGCCACCGTGGAAACCAGGTGGATAACTAAGCTTCAGATAATTTTTTGTCCACCAGAGAGAAGTTGGACGGACCAAAAAGCCAGACTTAATAGGCCAAAGTCTGCTGCTGCTGCTGCTGCTTCATGGAATAACGTAGCACACGAAGCCTCATGAGCAGCAAGTGTGCACGGCACTAGAAAAATTGTACTGATCATTATCTAGTAAACATGTGACTTTTTTTTGCCATTAAAGTTGCCTTGCTACTATGTCAGGATGGGACTGAATGAGATTTAGTTTCCTCTTTCTCACATAGTTTTCCCATGCTATTCTAGAGGATTGTACATCCTCAAAGCTCCCTTGGTGCCTTCACATCACAGACAAGGATATGCAACACAAGTCCTCAGTTTCGCGATATTTAAACGTTGTTCTAACAAGCCACCCTTATATTACTGTCGCTTCTTATGTTATTTGAACTGAAAAATATACATAAAAGCAAATAATTACTTGCTGAGCCCAGATGTAGACCACATGGGGCCCACGGGAGACCTGTGGCCAAGCGCTGTGTAAACTAGACAGCAGACAGACAGTGCTCCTTGTCCTCAGGACACAAAGATGTTCCCTCACCCTGTTTTAGTTAACAGCATTGACATAGCCTTACACACATAGACAGGTACTCCAAGTGCCAGAGAGTGATTTAAACCCTCAGATATCCAGCATCTCTACAGCAGGAGAAGGCAGCCTGAATGCACCTCCGCACACCCACTGAAATCATCACGAAATTATTCTACAGAGGGAACTGCGAAACCAAAGCAGCTTTCCCCGTCTCTTACCAAGATGAAACAAATGTTTTGAAGGCATGCTTTGCACTCATTTAAGATACACAAAACCAATCAGTATGCTTATTCTCCAGAGTTTATTCTGTGTCTGTCAAACGTAATGCATTTTTAATGTGCAATAAAATGTTTCGATAAAAAATATGTAAGTGTAGTGTCACATCATACAAAACTTATTCAATGCACAGCAAATTCCAGCTATGTTTGAAATAGAAGTTGTGTTAATTGCAATAAAATCCTTAGTGAAACTAACTAATTTAAATGGCTAGGCTTCATCTCTGTCCAATGAAAAACCATCCATGCACAAAATGAACTGTTATGTGTCTATTTTCCTTTCAAATTTTTGCAAAGGAAGTTACTGTAATGTGTGCTGTATCTTGCGTGGAAAAGCAACATATTCCACAAGAAGTTGGGAGCTTGGTTTGGTCTGATGCATGAGCAGACAGACTGGCTGAGCCTTCCCTGTGCTTCTGAGGAATTCCCGCTCAGGATCAAGAAAAATTTTGGCCTTGTTATGGAGGAGAGCAAGCAGTACTCCCCAGCCATCAGTGGAAGGTGATGGAGGAGATGCAACTTTACGTCCACTGAATCCACCTTGGGAGTAGCCTCTGTTGGGAAGGGAGTCTTCATGCACCAGTTTGGTCTGTGTGTCCTCAAGGCACTGTTGAATCAGACAAGTAAAACTTTGAGTAACATGGTGGCCACACAAGATTCAAGTCTATATTCTTCTTTAGTAACCAGAAAGATCCTACACTTCCATAACATATATTACAAGCACCCATTGCTATGTACAGTCTCTTCACTATACCCTGTTAATCCTCTTTTTGTGATAGATAAATAAATTGAAGCACAGGGAGGGTTTATCTTTAAATCATGCACTCAGTCCACATTAGGAACACAAACAGGATCCAGAACTCATGACTACTGGTTCATAGGTTGAGGAACCCCCAAACCAAAGCCAAACAAACAAACAAACAAAAAAAAGCAAACAAACAAACCACCCCACCCCCAACCCAAAAGAAAACAAACAAACAAAAAAAACCCCACAAAACCAAAAAAAACCCATAAAACCAAAATAGTGAACTAAAGTGGAAGAAATTTAGTTTCTTTACAAATAATTAGCAGTCTTAAATTGATTGCTTGTAGACAGCTGACTTTTTACATGAGGAGCATCAGCAATGATACAGGTAAAACACAGTCTCTTGGGTTTGAGACACAGCAGACCAGCATTCAGTGCTGTTAAACACTGTTTAATGGGAGAGAGTCTTGTTCCTCTTCCTCAGATTCTGTGATTATAGTTTACTTCTAATTATTTCACAAATTGTATTCTTGAGAATATTCAATTATTCGTGAGAAACAGGTTCAAAATATGAAAACATGTCTCTCCCTGAAATGGTGAAGTTCGCTTATATTTCGATAGAGAAAGAGCAGTTCTGCTGGACTAGGAGGAAAAGGAAATTAGTCATACCTAATGTTAGAAAGAAAGGTAGAGTTTCCTTTTCTTTCTTGCCATGACAATGATAACAGCTCTAGAAATGCAAGAAAGCCAGAAGCTGGCCTCTAGGAGAAAGGAAGAAAAAGGAATCTACGTAAGATTTCGAAACAGATAATACAACCTTGTTTTTACTGTTCCACTATCTTGTTCAATCGCTGTAAACAATTTTCCAAGACTGAATTCAAATATTACAAGTTCAGAGACAGATAACATACAAGATGGGATTAATGAGATTCAACTAATTGAGGGAGATAACATACTGAATAGCTAGGTATTTTATGGTGGTACTGATAAACAAGATCAATAGTACAGGCAAGAAAGTGGAAAACTGGTATCATCATTGTTTATCTTCCCTGTAATGTGCCTGTCAACATGTTGTATCTTCAGAAGGGTGATATTAATGCATTCCCTAAACCAAAATCCAGAAAATTAATTTCACTGTAAAATATGAATACTCTCTGTTTACTCACAGAAGTGCTTCACTAAATCTTAATATCCAGAAGTGGCAGAGACTAATGCAGTTAAAATAAAGATGTAAAGAGAACAGCAGCAAAGGTAAACACAAAGCATTTATGATAATTAAAGAGTGCAAATGGTAGAAAATCCAATGGATTGAAGAAAACAAGCACTGTAGCAAGTAAAAAAAAAAAATTAGTGGACCAAGGAAGGATAATAACAGTTTCTTGAAGAGAGTAAGCAGTAGGCAGAGGAGGAAGAAACCGTTTATCCTCTTAAGCATGATAGTGGGAAATTGGAGCCAATGGATTAAAAATAATAGCATTACACATTAAATAAACATCTTGGGTCCATTTAAGGAATGTAGGTGGAGATTTACTTAAATCAGGAATCAAAATCAGAGGGATAATAGACAAGGAATAGACGAGGAATTAGAAAACACAGATAACGTTGAAACGGTTAACAAGCACATCAGAAAACCTTAGACATGGAAGAGAACACATCCGAATAATGCTCTATACACTACAGTATGTAGAAAATAATAGAAAACTGTTTTGACAGCAGTTTCAATAACTTGATAGCAGGCAGGTATCACAATCTGGAAACTAAAATGTGTTCTATTGTGGAAAAAACATTGAAGACCTCTGCTCAGTATGTGCCTGTGAACTAAACAAACAGCATGATCGTGGAGAACAATATTACAATATTTTAACATGATCATATAAAGTCAAGAGCATGCCCTTCACTGGCACATTTTATTCAGTAGATTTCACCTCAGCTCTGAAAGGATAATAGAGAAAGAGATCGGGCTCATAAATGAGGGTGAGAATGATGAGAAATTGGGAAATAGTCTCATCGGAAGCCCAAAGGAAAAATGGGCTATTTAAAACACACAGTTTGACCAGGAAACTTAATCCCATAAGAGACAATATAGCCAAAACACATTGTTGTCATTAAAAGTGCCAAATACATTGATGATAACAGCTGTACGACTAATAAAAATATATAGAAAGGCAAGAATCTGAATTTCCATTTTCCAGGACATAAATCAATCTCTAGAAATTTCCTAGTCAACAAGTATCTCTTTTGTTGTACCTTACTCTGAGTCACATGGCATATGAAGCATAGAATATATATTGATTACAGAAATTTCACTGCTCTGATCTACTCTGGTCTGGTCTTGGCATTTCTTCATTCTGGTGTATTCCCTGTCTATAATGTTATTTGCTATTTAGTGAAAACTGAGGTAATTGACAAATCTCAGGCCAGTATGCTTAGAATAACACTAACTTTTAAAATATACTATGTGAACCTCTGTTTTGAAACGCACAGAATACAGGGTAGGCTTTATCTTATGAGTGAACTTATTTGTTAAAAAAAACCAAAACACTAAAGCAGCTTAAATTTGTGATATGCCTTATAAAGACTGCCAGCTAGTGTTATGTAACTATCAAAGAAGCCTCTAATTTAGAGGATACACTCTGCAAAGACTGACCATGAGGATGCTTAGGCCACCCTAGTGTCTCACAGAGGTGTACCCCCATGGACTAGTTTGGCAAACAATACAATACCACTGTCCTATCATGTGTTGCAAAAATTATGTCAAAGGCCAAATACACCAATTAAAGGGTGGCTACGAAGTAGATGGAGACTCCATTTTTACAAGGATTCATATGGGAAAGACAATGGGTAATGGGTATAAGTCACTCCTGGGGAGATTCCAATTGGTCACGAGGGAAATTTTTCATTATGAGGACAATCAGCCATTGGAATAGTCTCACCAGGGAAGTGGTGGATTCCCCAACATTGGACACTTCTAAGTTTCAGCTGGACAGCGTGCTGGGCCATCTTGTCTAGGCCGAACTTTAGCCAAGAAAGGTTGGATCAGATGATCATTGTGGTCACTTCCAACCTGATACTCTATGATTCTATGATCCTCACACAGTGGAGCATTGTACTGACTAGCTACTGCTCTGACTGGCTCGATTCCATGACCAGGTCTTCCATAGGTAACCTTATCCTCAGGTTGTGCCTATTTCAACACTTGTAACAAAAAAAGCCCCATGAATTTCCTCTTCTAGTCCTTCAGTCCTAGCTGGATCCTTCACCAGCGCTTTACATTTGTGACTTGACTAACAACTGAGAAAGCTGATCTTGTGGCATTCTGATAATACATATGCTTGGGTACTTTCATCTCCTGTGGTGTCAACCCAAATCATCACCTTCCCACTGTCGTGTTGCTTTAGCTGCAGTTTTGTGCCTCTTACTAAAATGCGGCTATATTACGTATTTTGTTTTGTAACGCTGACTGTTTGATTTCGCACTTATTATCTCTCATTCATGCATGTCAGTAATACCTTGCATTTGTATAGTGTCAGTCACAACCTGTTCACATTTTATCCTCTATCAGAGATTGTTTCACAGCTGCAGGGGTTGTCCTTGTTGGCAAAAGCTGAATGTAGTGGAGATGAATGAAGCTATTCACCTTCTCAGATGTTCTTTTGCAGGGGGACTTAGAATAAGTAGCACACGCAGCCTGTCTCCCAAACCCCAACCCATGTAAACAGCTGCAAAACTGCCGCACCAGCTTATGCTGCATTTGACGCATGGGCTACAGGGATCACTAGCGACCTCTTTTGTCAGTTAAGGAAGTTTCTGCAATATCAAACTCTGCTGGATTGACTACATATTTTCCTGCCTTTCTCATCTACTTTGGCTCATGCAGTTCTTTAACCACTACCCTTGGCTTCGACTTCAAGAACAGCCACTAGGTGAAGGAGGAGCGTGGAAGTTATTGTTATTGTTATTGTTATTGTTTGCAACACACTCCTCCTGATCTAGTTTCTGCGGTCTTCAAATTACTTTTTCTACTCCTGTACTTCTCTGATGATCGTCTGACAGAAACAGTACAGAGGCCTCTTTCACAAAATATTCTTTTCTGTGCTACATTCTCCATTGTACTCACTTAGACAAACCACAAATTGCAGTGTTGCTTCAGTGGAGCTGCAAAACAATGGCATAAAATCGCAGAATGTTTGAGGTTGGAAGGGAACTCTGGAGGTCCTCTGGTCCATTCCCCCTGCTCAAGCAGGACCACCTAGAGCTAGTTGCCCAGGACCTGTTCTCTCAGTAAGGAAATGGGGCAGAAAGCATTAAACTGGATACCTCTGAATATGATTTCTTATGCATTTTTTTTTAATTCTTCCATTTCCTTTCTCTCTCCTTTTCCCATTTAATGATATACAAGTGTACCTTCAGAAAAAATTCCTTTGGATAGAAGAGTGATCACAACACTGTCAATAGATATTGAAAAATCTAATGACTGTTTCAGAAATTACTTATTTAATGGTTTGACTTGATGATTTATTTAAATTCAAGTAAAACAGAGATTAAAACTATATTAAAAATGGACTCATTATTACAAAAAAGTCATATAATTTAGGTTTGTCAATTTAGATTCATAATTGGCAGACAAAGTTCAATGCAAATAGACGTAGCTTAGTAGACAGAATAAAGAAATCAGGAGGGAATGTTTCAAAGTAAAATGTTAATGTGGGAATTATTTGTTGTAAGACTGAAAAGAGAGAGAAGTCTTATTTTATGTAGAAAAAAAATTGGCAATATGGGCTGTTAGGGGAAAAAAAAAGAAACAAAGATAAGATATTTTACTGTTAGCAATTGAATAATTGATTTGCACAAATTAAAAAAAAAAAGATCATAATTTCACCAGGCCTCATACAAAATAATTTTAAAAGCAACTGTCAGAGTATTTGCTTACTGTTGTCTTTCTGTATTCACTAGTTTTGCATAAATAAGGAAGTTAGAGGGCCAAGCTACGAAAAGACAGGCAGTATATAGCAAAGTGGCATTAATGGACATTTACACACTTGATCACCGCTGATGTCACCAGTGGAAACCATTTCTTGCCTTCATTTCTTCAGGTTAATTATTTTTACTGTAAAATCTGTTTCCATTATGGATTTGTGTGGCTTTGATCTGCAGCCTTTGACTCTCATTATTTTTTTCTCTGAGAGATTAATAGTTGACAGAGTAACTGGGTTTTGGTGTGGGGGGAGGATGTCTAATTTTTATAGCACTTATATACCATAAACAAGTCTCCTGTCAAGGTTTTTTGGTGATAAACTATGTAGTACAGCACTTAACCTCTGACAGGGCATTTTGCTGGGCCCCTGGTCTCATTTGTGAATTTTCCACACACTTTTCAAACATCTTTGTTTCAGGTACTTGACAGTGTACATCTTTCTGCATGCCTACACAAACTACTTTCTAAAAATGTATTCTTACTAACTGTGATTTTATAAGTCAGTAGTTAACCTTCACCTAGAATTTGTACAAAGTACTGGCCTGCAGATATTAGGATGACAAAGCCTCCTCTTGTGGACTTGAATTTGTAAGTGACCCTTAGGCCTAAGTGTGAAAGAAAAATGGAAGCACTCAGAAAATAACTTGCAGTTATAATGCAAAAGAAGCCAAGTGGAGAAACTTCCCACATAACTCTACCAGAGCATATGAAAACAAGAAATATAAAGAAAATTTTATCTGTCTAAAATTATATTTTCATCTCATCCAGGCTGCAAATAAACAGCTCCACTGGTAAGGTTACTGAAAGGACAGCAATAGTAGTTTAACTGAAGTTTGACAGAATATGAAGTACTGCTTAAATCAGTTACAAAGAGAATAAAAATTTGAACAACTGAGAATCAATATCCGTTCCTGTAAACAGCGTAACAAAAATATCCACTTAGGTGAGTAGGCGTGGATCCTTCAAATCACCAGGATGTAATAACAAAAAAGAACTAAGAAAACAGAAGACTATAAATCTGGGAGAGAGCATCAGATGTTAAGTGATTTTGCAGCTTCCAAAAATTCTTTTGCTCATAAGACCAGTGATTGGCTTGTCTATTTATATCGCTAACAGTTCTCTACCTTGGTGAGACAAGTGCCTGTTTCTGTACAGGCTTACTAAGTTGTACACATATATATCGGGACAATGTTTAAACTGTAGGCACTTGGGATAATTTTCATTGTGTAATATAATGCATTTTTATGCAGTACCTAAGTTAAAGCCTTAGTCATCATAAGAAATCATTAAAGAGAAATGTCACCTTTAGAAGGCACATCTAAGATCTGATTTTCCCTCTGAAGATGTATTTCAGAGCATTGATTACAGGGCAGCCTACAATGACTCACCTTTAAATGCAGGATCCTGTTAAATTCCTGAAGTTCTTCAGCAAAAACTCATACTGAGACCTGAGTGTTCATATTAACTTGTTTTCTCTGTTATATTTCTGTACAAGAAAAGAGGATGTAGGTCAAGGGTGTTTTGTAGGTAACATAGACTTAATCATGGCAACTAAACTCATACCCACTATTGTAAACATTCAGCTACTTATATAGATATTACTGTCTTTACTACTTCTGACTTGGCTTGATTAAGTTCACTATTGTTAGAACACATGCCTTATAACTGAAGTTTATACTGATTGGTAACACATATTTACCAGAAATTCTAGATTCATTGACTCTGAATACAAATTTAATCAATATGTATTTAATTTTTATACTTTGTGCTGCATCCATGTTCAGTTGAACGTTAATTTATGGAAGAGATTTTACAGAAGACAAGCATGAAATTGAAAAGTGTAAAATGAGCTAAGGTTGCTACTTCATCACTTTAAATAATACTGTAGACCTCCAATTATCCAATAGGAGAGAAATAATAAAGGCTGTATATAATGCCATAATAGATTTTACGCAGATAAGGCAACATTTTATCTCAAAAAGTAAATCATTTCACTTCTTCCTGGACACCAAAACAAATCTTGTGTTAATCCAGTAAGGTTTATCACAAACCAAATGATATGAATGATATGTATTACTTGTTTCATTAAAATCTGATTATATTATAATGTAGAAATCTAATTTCTGTAAGTACCTCATTATTCCTTATTTCATCTGCCAAGTGCAAGTCTGATTTTATTGTGAGAGTGAATTAAGCCAAGGCATAATAACCAGATTGGTATCCTGAACAAAAGTCACAAGTTTCATGCTTAAGAAATGTACAGATGACTGTGTTAAATGATCCATGATAACCACATTTTTCTGTGGGTCACATGGTTCCATTACAAATAAAAACCATTTAGATAAAATTATGAACCTGATGTATTTCCTCAACAGTTTTACACTGAAGTAATGCTGAAGACTCTATGAGACTATTTTTATCAGTTGATACCTAACCAGATAAAATAAGAATACAGCTGCTTTGTGAGCAGTTTAATGCACTTAAAACTTGCTGTGGGATTAAAAATATGTTTTTTTAATTATCAGTAATATTTTTTATTTGATTGCCAGGCTTAAGTCCTTTTATCCAAATACCCATCCTCACTGAAAGCTACATATTGTCCCTACTGCTGGTCCTCGAAGTGCCAAGAATTCCAAGGAAAAGGGAATTAAAATTACTGAACAGCTAGAACACAGTATTAATATCTTCCACGGTAGTACTTATTTTCAACAACCAAAAAGTAAAACAATCCTTTCAAATGGAAGGGCTACTAATATTCAATCATTTTTCCCAGCTCCCATGATCTAGTGATGATTCTGTTTCACGACATAATTTGTGCACTGCTGTACCTCCCCTAAGTCCTCTACCTCCTTTGGATCATAAGGGCCATATTTAAGAAGGTAAAAGTTTTCACCTATGGCTGGTTCGCTCCGACTGCTTGATGTAAACATTCGTCTTCAACTCTCTTTTCTCCTGCTGTCTGGAGACTGAACATTGCAAAGAAATAGCCAGCTATAAAGAAGCAGTTACTCGCATCCACTGTTGAAGCATACCTTTCTCTCATATGGTCATTTTATGCAGGCAGGAGACGTGTATTTGAAGGGCAAAACCCTCTGCCTATTAAATATTTTAAACTATGCGTTGCACTCTACCGTACCTTCAGAGAAATGATGTTGCGACATTGATTACTTAGACCAAAACCCAACAAATATCTGCTACAAGGTATGTCTTTTCGTGTCAAATAATCAGTGCCTCGTTTGAAGACATAGCATGCATTTTGCAGGTCTGAAGGCTAGAAACATGAAAACGGCCTTTTCAATATTTTGCTTTCAAAGATAACTCATTCTCTTTGCATTAAGCTTCCACTGAGAGCATGAGCTTCTTACCAGATTGGAGGGCCTTTAAAAATGTAAGGTAATAAAACTGTTTGATCTTGTCAGATACTTAAAATATTAATCAAGAACAAACCTCTAGTAAAGCAGGGACATTAGAGAGAAGCAGGGAGATGAAGATCTTCAGCTGACATGCATGGGTACTGCTTCATGAATATGGCTTAAGCAGAAATTACTCCAGGTGAGGTTCTGTCTTAATTTTGTTCTGAAATATAATGTTATAAGAGAAGATGGACACGTATAATCGAAGGTTTGCTTTTAACAAACTTAAAAGCAGAAACAGACAAGCCATTGGTTATAGTTTTCTTACTATGCTGGTATGCCTTATCAAAATGCGTGATTGTTACACACTCAGGGAATTATCCTAGCTGCCTTTGATTAATTTTATGAACTTTTATGCTCATAACTAACTGGTTAAATTGAAATCCCCAGATCTTATTAGAAACCAGAAAATGCTCCAGTCAATAATAGCAAAAAGTCAATCCAATAAAATACTTTTTAATCCTATGACTTTGTTATGACTGCTCATGGTCTTTGCCTGGAATAAAATTTCTTGAAGTCCTAAAATATAAGAAGGTTTTCTGATGCTGAAGTCAGTCAGCAATTATATCCAGCATATATGACAATGCATTTATATATGTGTGTATACATACTCAGACTTATATAGTTTTAATACCAAATATATGGAAAACATACAAAAGTACTCAAAAATATATATAAAACTTTAATATGTCACCTATCTTACAGTGCACACATCAATATCCTTCTATCAACGGTGTGTCAATATCTTCTTCACCTGTATAAATATTCTTCTATTACTGCTTCTGCCATTGTGCCAGTCTCTGATAGGTGAACCATTTATTTAGTTTCCATATCAGCGGTCGTAGTATGTTGTGCTTCTCCTCTTGTGTAAATGTTGTGGGAAGAACCGTTAAACGAAGGAAGGTTTAGGGTGGCTAGAATGCAGAATCTCAAAAAGTGATTCCACCATTGTTACCATCACCACTCTCTCTTACGTAACATTATCTCGCATCCTCATAATTCTAAAACATTTCACATTATAAAAATTACTAGCATTACAATCTTCACTGGAAAGCAGAAAAATGTGGACTGCGTAACAGCAATTGCTTAATGCTACCAATTGCCTATAACGAGGTGAATCTTGAATGATATTTGAGGTGAGGGGGAAAAAAATCACCATTTGCACAATATCCATCTGAGCAGTGACACAGACTCTCAAATGGGCTACAGGAAAAGGAAGCAAAAGATGCAGGTGACAGTGCAGTAGGGATTTTGATCAGACATCAGTTGCTTTGTATAATCGTTGTACAGAAACAAATGAATCAACTCAGTCACGTTGGCTACCTCATCAGGAAAGGGGTGTACTCACCATCCCTGGCGGTGTTTGAAAGGCGCATAGATGAGGCTCTTAGAGACATAGTTTAGTGCTAGAATTAGGTTATGGTTGGACTTGATGACCTTGAGGGTCTCTTCCAACCTCTATGATTCTGTGATCACCCTGGTGTTGGAAGCGCTGAGGGCTGTGTCAGGGTGTTGTACCAAGGTGTTGCACCAGAGTGTAGCACCAGGGTGTTGCACCAAGGCTGGCAGGGTAAGTGGGGCAGGGCTGCTGTTCTCACTATGGGATCCAGGCAATGCTCTGCACCCACCAAGGAGCCACTGGAAGCTCTTGTTCCTTCTCTGAGTACTTTTACCCAGTGAAAACATCAGAGATGAGGTGAAGATTGCAACTACTACCTCCTTAACGTGGACGATTATTGTCCATATTCTGTGTAACTTATTGTCCAAAATAACCCCATTTCATTTATAACTGGCGGGGGGGTAACAACACACAGAACCTCCAACCTGTCCTTTTTTAAAAAAGCAGTGGATTTAGAGGTTAAGAGAAAATTTCAGAACTGCATAAGGGTTTTGGCTATTAAAGTTTTTGTGGTAACATTGTTTATTTCATTTTATTTTAGCCTATTTTATGGTGGGATAAAAAAAAACTTCAAGACAATAATAATAAAAAAAGAGACACTACATCAATCTATCTATCCCTCCCTGCTGAAAGAGATTTAACTTGAAGCTAGTCAGCTATAGTCTAGCTAGTCAGTGCTATAAAACCTCCCTGTAAAATCACTACTGAAGACTTACAGTTATGCACTCAGGCATAATTTTTATTTTTTAAAAGTAAATTTGTAGGATGGCATGGCTCCTCCACCCATACTCCATGATGTCATTCGCAAGGCCTAAACGGCATGTCCTAAAAAACAGCACTTCGTTCTGTTGAACAAATGCTCCTTTCACAAGTAGATGCTGCACTCTCATAAAGTTTATTTAAATATTTACACTGTGACCTACACTTTGGTCTAGGTCATTAACTATAGTGTAACTCCTGTTCTGGTCTTTCCATCTTTCCCATGAGAATGTCCTCGCTTGAGCTGATTGATTGCATGTTTTACTTTATTTGATGTAATTCTTTCTTATCGATGTCAGGAAACTAATTTCTTCAATTATTTCTTTATCAGTGTCATTCTTTTCTTGTATAACCATCACTAACTGCAATAAAACCTCCTCATATTGCTTATTATTAACTCCAAGTGTGGTGAACTTGATTGTCTCTCCAATTTAATGAAAATTATATTGCGTTCTATTTGACTGATATTTTTCAGCTTTCTGTGAAACACGGTTTGGGATAATTTGCTGGGGATTAATTTCCACTTTTTTGTTAGTCATCATTTCTCTATTAGTTTGTTGTATGTGGGATTTACATCATAAGTAAATACGCAGTGATTTTTACAATGTCCAGTGATTAAGACTAGATTGTTTAGGTTATATGTTTCAGTTTCCTTCTCTTCTCAAACAAGGCGTGTTCTTCCTACAGTTACCTAAAATTATAATTATTTTTCTTCATGAAAAATTTAATTTCCATTTTCTTCATTTCTGAAGGAAATCCAAAGTTATTTTACTTAGTGTTTCCTGTGTGACAACCTGCTTCATTTCTGATGCTCATTCAGTTTGCTGAAAATTGCTTTTACTCGTTTGCCTGGCAGCCTGGCAAACATTATTTCATTACCGGAGAGCAAGTCTGTCAAAGCCTTCAAATAATATTTCTTCTTTTTCTCTCAATGTAGGCAGATAGCCATCTACAAATAGTTCGAGTTTGCAAGTACAGTGTTCACTCTGTACTAAATAATGACATCCTCAAGAGCATACGGATGGCCATAGCAGACACAATCGAAGGCTTCTGACCCAACACTACGGCTCCAACAGTGGGCAATGGCAGAGGCCAAATCAGGTGACTACATGCTGATGCTCCCCTGCTATGTTCCCTCAGACTCCAGAAGTGTATCAGCATCAGTCTTTCACGAGCCAGAAACCTTGTCTCCATGGCCAATGGTACCATGGTTTTTATTTCTCGACCTTATCTCTTTTTCATCTTGTGAAAAGTACCGTTGCATCCTGAGGATGTGATGAGTTCACCAGTTCAATTCACTACAGGAAAAAGATGCCTGAGGGGCGTCTTTGCGAAGATCCATCAGTAGTCCTGGTTTGTTTAATTTTCGTTCTGCCTTTTTTTTTTTTTTTTGTATAATAGCTGCAGTTAAATAAACAAAAAGAATCTTTTTCAAGTACCATCATTTCCAAATGCTAAGCCTTTTTCAACAGTAAAAGAACCTTACCTTTCAGCTGTAGCGCCACAGTTGATTTATCTTCTGATTTTGGCTCGGATAAGAATGGAGCATAGATGCCATATCCTTTTAAGTCTGTGACTGCATTGTCTGTTTTCCTCCACTTCTGCAGAAAATATCATTCTGACATTTTTGCCAAGCTCTCTTGGAACTGCCCAGGAGTAACAAACTGGAAGCTTTGTAAATTCTGTCTATTTGACCCGTTTCATTTGATTTGGATGGGTTTATCTAATGTCTACATCGTAACAGAACTCTTACAAAGTGCAGGATTATCAGATTATTTGACAACTCCTGCTTCCAAAATTCTGTAGCCTTTTAATGTGTGAAGGGCTTTTCATGGGAAGGAGTCAGTGTCTTAAAGCTGTGTTTTTAAATGTTTGCTTGCTTGCTTTCTGACAGTCTTAGTTGGACAGTGCCTTCAGAGTCTCTTCTGTAGAGTGCATGGGAATTAACACATCAATCAACAGTTTCACGGTAATCTGTTTGAAATTGAAAATAGTATGTAAGCTGTTATCAAAAGTAGTCAGGTCTTCAATCACAAATAGTATTCATTTCACAGATCCTTCTTTGTTTAACTAACAGCTCTCAAGTAACACCGTGTTTTAAGGATGGCTTCATTACATATATAACTGCTAAACCAATAGTTTCTGAGATGACATTTTTGACAGTGATTCATTTCTTCTCCTTTCTCAGTATTCCTAGTATGTGATTAGTTGCCAGTCGTATGCTATGCTTAACTCCACGAGTGGATTGCTGAAATTTTAAACTAGCCTATAACGGTAGGTTACTAGTCAGTTTCATGTTTTTAATGGACAATTTAATTTAACATTACGTTCTGCCTTTCAGTATAAAACCCAAGAATCTATCTTAAATATATCTGCTAAGCAAATTACACCTTTTCTTTCAAAGGCATGTTTTTTATCTTTTGTGTATCTTGTTTTATATGCTGTTTGTTTTCTCGAGACAACCTCTTCAAGCATCTGCAGGGCTTTGCAGTGAGAGTGAGAGATTTAGCTTTTGTTGCTGGTTGCTTCTGTGACTTTTTGAAACATTAGGCAATCCTAGATCTTTTTTCTTCTCCTTTCCTCCATCCATTCTTGTCTCGGACAGTAAATTCCCTGAGACCAGCGGGTTTCTCTCTGTAGTAAAGATACTGAGATGGACCTTGGTGGCATGATACGTTTCTCCTGATATTCCCATCTCCTGTCAATGCTTAATAGAGGGTAAATACTTGTTGTGCAGGTTACAGGAACTACTCACCAAACAAAATTGTCTTTTTATTTGCAGTGAGGATAATACACCAGATAGGCCCAGAATGCAAGACATACTTAAGCTGGATTTGTCCTGAAAATATGTGTGGTCAACACCTTAGACTGTGGGTTGAACATGTTGGGTTTTAATTGGCCAGTGTGCAAGATTTGGACCTTACTGTGCTAGATGTTGTGCTTCTGTCACTGATTTAAGAAGGAGTAAGGTGAAGTCATCAACCCAGATAATCTTGGGGAGCATGAAAGACCTTTTCAAGACTGTTTTTGCAAGATTCGAAGCAAAATACTAATAAATAGGAGAGATGGTTTATTTCTACATTCTTCCAGAAGGAGCTGAGTTGCAACTTACAATTTTCCATCACTGACACATATTTCAATTACCGAAAGTTAGTTACACAGTGAGAAACAATGAAGAATGGCCAAGAAAAAGTAGTCATCCCATTTTCCAAAGAAACATAAATAGCAGCATTATTGGTTTTGCGTTTAGTTTTAGTTTTCTTGAATTCCTAGGAATATGTAATTTAATCCTGTAAAGCTATCATTAGAGTAACTGACACCATAAATCACTGCTTTTACAATGGACATGTAAGCAAGCTGGGTTTACTGCCTCGATATTTTGAATTAAGTGAATAAGAGTTAAAAGCATTTCCCCTAGAGATTTACAATAGAATTGGGTTTGGCCTTTGTAAACAGAATCAGATATTGTCATAAAAAATGTACTTCCAGCTGCTTTATAGAAATTACCACACACACAAATCTCATAGGATTTCTCTCAAAATGTGAACTGTGGCCTTCCTAGCAGAGAAAGAATAAGCCAAAGTGAACCAGGCCAGTTGTGCTTGCCTTTTCCCAGGCATCACAAAAAAGCCGTTGGCAGAGAAGCAAAGATAAGAGAGATGAGTGACTAGCGAAACAAAGATGTGTGTTGCCTGATTACCTGTACAGCTGCTTGTCACCGTCTCCTTGCTGAAAGGAGCTTTACTAAGTTATGCATATTTTAAATGGCAAATTAGAACTGTAAAAATAGAAATCCCAGAATTCAGCGTATACAGGGCCCATAATCTTCATGTCCAGAAGTCTTCAACTGTAAGAATAAACAACTGTGATCATTAAACATTCGGAGCAGTGTACAAACATGAGCTAATTAATCCTTACGAGTTTTGAGAGGTAACTGGGAGCAGGTATGTAATTTAATTCTCACTTTAAAGAGGGAAAAGCTGAGGCAGAAGAGGAAGCAACTCAACAATCAATATAAGAATTGACAGATTCAAAACTTGGACACCCAGCCACCTTTCTCTATGCCCTTTTGCCAAAACGTACTTATTCCTCCAACCTGGTAGGCCTTTTTGTGTGAGATACTATAATGAAAGCAAGGAGAATCTGGACTCCAGGGGGTTTGAACCAGGGTTGTTTTCCACAGAATGGAGACGTCTGCTAATAGACTCCCTGATGTCCATTGGAGCCTAAGGCAGTTCTGTGCCACTGACTTCAAAAGGATCACAATCACACCAAAGGTTGCAAAGTACTGCAGTATCTTAGGATATCCACAAAGTTAAACATAATAGTATGCCATTTTCCTCCTCCATGTACCTTTTCTCTCCCGTGGAAGCATATGAGTAATACCTCCTGCTGATAACAAGCACGCTGCAGCTGGAAGTGACATTTCTCAGAAAAACAGGCAGAGGATAAAATCCCCAAGAATAATAGGTATCCTCATTAAAGAAGAATTTCTCCTATGATGGGCATATCTCCTTTTCTATCTTTATTTGTTGTGAACATATATCATAACACAGAAGTCCTGTGTTCAAAATCACACTGTATATACAGCACCCCTGAGTTAAAATTGTATCATCTTGTCAACATTACAATCAAGAGTCAATACATAACCAAAATTCTTCAAGAGGCTCCTCCTCAACACACCCACCATTCCAAGTTCAGAGTCAAAACTTTACTTAAGTTTTAGTAACATGTGCATAAGGTTAAGTCAATTTACTGTTTAGACTGGGAAATTAGCTATAATATTGACTTGAGTGACATTTAGGAAACACCTAAAGTCAGGTAGTCCCAGCTAGTTATTACTCAGATGGAAGAAACTTCTTCAAAAATACCAATATTATTGGATTTCCTGATAATTTCGAAAAACTTTTAGGTTTTATACCTGGAAATGTGCTTTCCTGTGAAAAGTTAAGCCTGAAAGACTCCTCATGGCAACAGGCTTTGGAAGCAGGCCAGTGCCCTTTGACTGCAGGAAAAGTCTAGCTGGGAAAGTTGGCAAGATAGCGTCCTTATTTTGTATTTCCTAAGGTCTTTTCTTTTTGTAGAAAGTGCTGAATTATTCACACTATGCTAATAAAGTTCATTTGAGTCATCTGAGCAGTCTCCTGAGTTTGTTAATAAATTATTTAATAAAGGAGTGAATTTGGTCAAGTTGCCTCTACATTAAACTGGCCAGCGATATAGTTATAATCAGATAAACAGCAAAGATGAATTACAAGCCAGGGAACGCAGGCAGAACCGTGCTGGGAAACGAGACTGCCAGTGTTCCAGCCTGCAAGAGCCTGGGGAAATTCAGCTGGCAAAACCTGGAGAAAGCCTGAGGTGATAAAACTGTGTTCACTTTGAGGTGGAAAAAAGGAGTTCTGTGCATGGAGTCAGGATGCGGCTGAGGTAGGGCGTTCTGACGGCAGCTTCGTTGACATTCTCTGATAGAAAGCTCCCACAGCATCTACAGGCATCCATGCCAGAGCAGGCATCGCGTGGGGCACTGATCTGCAACAGAAATAGATGCAGCCTGTTTTAAACCAATATTCTACAAATACATCCATTCTTTTCCCTCTTTGAAGTAGGTAGTTGTCTCCCATTTATCGCAGAACTGAGAAAACAGCATCAGTCTTCCCTTTGTTTAGCCCTCCCTCATGTATAATTCAATCCAATTCACATTTTGAATCAAGATTAGGAAATACAGCTATTTCTCTCCTCAGCTGATCCAAATTTTCCATCACTCGATACATACAGTTCTTGATCATTTCCCAGCTGAAGCTGTATTTTTTTTTTTCTCCTAAATATTCAAGGTAGATGGTATGCACAAGGACTTTCCTAGGCATAGCTAGGGACATACCTGGCCAAAAGATTTAATCTCTTGGAATATCATACTACTGTGGAAGGAAAAAAATGGAGCTCCTTGGTTTAAGAACAGGCTTCTAGCGACGTAAAGGCCTGATGTGTCAATTCAGGAATGCTTTGCCCACTCCACCTCCTACTTAATCTGTAATAGCTTGAACTGGGTAACCTCCCAATTGATTCTCCCAAATTTGGGATGAGTAGTGAGAGTGGGCACAGAAAACAGAGAAGAGAGACCTATTTTTCTCCTTACGTTTGCACTTTTGGTGGGAGGTGAAAGAGCAAGATACGAAATCTCAGAAAGAATTGTTGCCTTCTCTGGGAAGGAATTTCATAGCCTTGTGCTTCTGTTCCTTACTTTAGTGAGTTGACCCTTACATCTGACAGTCTCATCATGCCCGCAGAACTTAGCTGTGCAGGGATGTTATGATCTTCTGACACAAAATGAATTTTTAGAAATCTTGGTGAAGTGCCAGAAGATCGCTATCTTGGAGCAAATGCAATGTTCCCTGGGGAAGCAGTATAAGAAGTCTTGGATAGACAGCGCTGAATTTGCCTTTGAGGAAGAAAAGCATCAGTCATTCTGCTGAGGTTTTCTTCTTTACCAAAGAGAACTGCAAGAAAATACCTGCAGTGTGAGGAAAAACTATAAAAAGGGAGTCTGTGTCTTTGATAACTGTTGAGAAGACACCACTAACATTTTGGAAAGTCATGCACTGATCCCACAGTACCTTCAAAATTATTATTTCTGAATCATATCCATTGTTATGGGCTTAAGGATAGATATCAGGTGTTCAAGCAGACAGAAGAAAATGGAATTACTACTAAGAGAGTCCACCAAAAATTTCTGAGCAAGACTAGGACGTGCTTTTGTAAGTAGTTTTCTTCACTCGTCTAAAACATTGGTAAGAAGAAAGACCGGGTATTCTTAATTTGCTTCTAATACTCAGGTAGATGAAGGGACCTGATGCACATAAAGTGAGATGCATTATTCTAAGCTGTTGATTCTGCAGTAATGTGGTACAGTTTGAAGACAGTGTTCAGCCTGCTTTTCTAAATGTATTTACTTAGATATATCCAAGGAAATGAATACCTTTTAGCATTCTTGTATTGCTGCAAACCACTTTGAAGTACTGATGCAAAGGGCATTAATAAATGAATTTTGTTAGTATTTCAACATTCTATACTGCAGATCCTGTGGACTAAGTATTAAGATTTAGTCAACAGGGTGGATTCACAACAACTTGTGATAATTTAGATTCTTCTTACTGCACAGTTTCTGCATTGAAGTAATTTCCAAATTATGTTTAGAAGGTTGGACTTGAATTTAATGCACAAAGCATTTAATATTGGGCAGGTAATCCTCATTTTGACTGACAACCTTCTTTTCTCTTTTCACTCTTCATGTGGACTATTGCCAGCATTCACAGCTACCTATATATCAGTGTATATGGCCTTCGTGTGAGACACATACAATGCATCACTAAACAGCTATTTATGAAGAGGCATAAAAAGTCTCTTGGAAACTACAAGAGGAAAATTTATCATTTGTAATATTTTGGAAACATCAAACACTATCTCACCGACAGCTTGCTCACTTTATGTGATCAAAGCCCTGAAGACTGGCTGCGGCCCTTGTGTTGCAGGTCTTTGAGACTTTGCATTTTGTTCAGCACAACTGTCAGCATTAACCTACATGGGAAAGTACCTATCCAACCGTTTGTTCACCAGTATGACCACCTGTAGTTCAAACATGAGAGAAGCATCTACCATGAGTCCAGAACAAAGCATGAATTTACATCTGCAATGTGCTTTAACTATCCTGCCACTCCAGTTTCTCCGGTTCCACAGTCCAATATTAAAATAAACCTTTACTGTATCCTTTAAACCTCTATCAAGCGCTGTGTGCTGGTTTGACTGAAATCGAGTTAATTTTTTCCATGCAGTTAGAGACTTTTCACCCTGTGATAAATTTAATGTTTTCTCCAAATAGCTTTCCAGTGTTGGGGATTTGGTATGTAAAGAACGTAAGAATTCACTGATTTCTTGGCTGTTGCCAAGGGGATGAAGGACTTTCCAGCTGCTCATCTGCATGTGGAAGATAGCTCCAGGGAGGAGCAAATCCATGACAGCTGGTCCAAACTGGCCAACAGGAGTGTTCCACTCCATGAATGAGATGCTCCATATATAAGTTGGAAGTTGTCGGGGTCTGTCCTCTTTCCTTGACGGCCACCATCTAGGAGGTGGCTGGCTCCTGTTCCTGCTCCTATTCCTGCTCCTGGCACTCATTCCGATCTTTGTGCTTTGTGTTTTTGTTGGACACGCTGTGCTCACAGTGTCTCCACTCCAGTCTTCATTGCTGGGAGCACACGTTCCAGTGGCTAAGTGTTGCTCCGTGTCGCTCTTCCTTTGTTATTGTTCTATTAAATCTGTTTCCATTTCAACCCAGGAGTCTTTCCTCCTTTTCTCTTCCTTCTCCTCGGGAAGGCAAGAGAGAGCGGCTGTTTACTGTTTTGGCCACCACCCAGGGCTAAGTGGTAACAGCTGAAATATGTACACTATACGTGGAGGATTTTGAAGGCTTCTGGACACTCTATATCATGTAGTATAGAAAACATAGGTCCTTTTCTCCATAAATATGTCAAAAGTATGTATGCCTAGTGTTTAATTAATTAAAATATATTTTCGTAAAATGCTTTTTCTTTCTAACCGGCTCCTTGCTAAACCAGCAGACACGTTTCAGAACCATTCCTCTTAAGGGTTATTACACTATTTGTAATACTTCAGATTAAAAATGTATTACATTCTGAGGTCTCTTCATTATAGTATAATTTTTACACAATCCACGTTACCATTAGGAGCACAGTATGAAAAGTAGTTTCAAATTAGCGTTTGTCTGTGGAACTCATAGACTGAAATATGGTTATGATGTACACTTATTTGTTCAAGGTGATTTGCGAAGGGTTTTGAACATTACTTAACATCTCTAAAAGCAAAGGCACAAAGCTTTCTTTTTGATTTGGATTTTTCTTTGTTGAGCCCTGTACATTATCCTTTACCTGTACATCTGACCTGGATGAAAGATGAGACAGTCTTCAATGTTCTCTACCTTCCCTCTAGCACAGCCAATATTCCATCTGTTCCCCAGATCAATGTGCTGAAGCGTTATCCTCTTTGCTGGCACAACATCCTCCCAGCACACAGAGAATGAGGTGATAAAAACTAGATACCAATGCTGTACAAGGGGAAGCAAGATTAACATTTATCCACTTGCTATGAAATAAGAGAGAGCAGCAATGTGCCCTCATAAACAACATAAACCCATCCTGAGAAGTAGTTTTTTTCACAGGAAAAATCTGCCAGAAAGTTTTCCAAATTGAGCCATGCCCATGCCAACTGCAGAACCTGGAGAAATAATGAAATCCAAGCCAGCTTACTAAAATGGAAAAAATATCAGTAAGCTATTTTTCTCTCTAATCTCAAAGAGTTTTTTTTCTTTATTTGTCTTCTTTTTTGTTATTATTTAAATTAAAAATTGGGGGACACTCTGATCTCAGATGTATCAGAAAATGTAGTTGTTTTGCAGGAAAGTCTAAGATATTAAGAGCATTTAAACCAGATGAAATGTGAGACAGATCTTAGACAAAATAAAGGCAGATTGGGGAATGACTTTCCTAAGGTCGTGTAGAGCATCAGCTGCAGAGTTGGGACTGGAACCCTGGTCTCCCGATACACAGCCTAATCATACATTTCTCAATAGCAAAATTTGCAAATAAGATACCACACACATAAAAATTCTGTTTATGTATCATGTTTCCTTAGCAAGCAGAGGCAAATAAAAGATCAATTATTTAAGAGCTTGCTTAATAAGGAGAGTATGTTTCAGTAATTACTGAGGCCAACTAGTGGGTTGAAGGTCTTAGGAACTATACAACATTTTCTCATTGTACTATGGAAGATGTTCCTGATTAGCCCTCTTGTGGTTTGTGTACTGTGCTTCTCCTATAATGAGAAGGGTGAATACACATGGTACTGATTGACATGTGGTTCTTACATGTAGTTCCTTAAAGCTGAATGAATTTCATTTCTGCCAGAAGAATTTTATTTTTTGTGTTTATGTGAAGTTTAGAGGGTGTTGTTTTAGATGAAGATTTGCCATTTAAGTGGTGAATTTAAGCAAATGATGTTTAGATTTCTGTGATAATAACAACACATATTGTAAGAAAAATATCTATGATGATCAAGCGATTTTCATTTTTGTCCGATTTAGATTTCAGTATTTATAAGCTTTATGTGTTCATTCAGCTTTGATATCCTTTGTACAAACTTGTAAAAAGCAGATGCTCTGAAGTCATCCAGATTTTCTGAGCATGCCTTATGCAGGAAAAGTCAGCGGAAAACCATTTGGTTTGTACTGCGATAAAACAGGTAGCAATTTGGAATGTAGGTAGTATCAGAGTTTCTATGGGACCTCAGTAAAATAAAGTGATGCTCAGACATCAAGTCTGTCGTTCCAGATAGAAGTGAGTCACAGGTAGAGCATTTACAACCATGTGAAGGTTTAAGTCCATTACTCACTGTTAAATTTGGATCAACTGTTGTTCTCTATCAAGGGGTCTGAAAAAAAAGTCTTGGTGGGTTATATCCAGTGTATTAAATTACTTCACTTTTTGCCGAGTTTCAGTCTCCCATATAACAAGACAGTAAATCACGTAAGAAATGTCAACAAGAGAAATGACAGAAGGGCAGCATAGGAGACCTGCAATAAACGGATGCAGTTCACATAATCCAAGTCTATCCCCTTTTTCTTTAAAATGGAAGCCAACAAAGCAGAGGACATTTCCTGGGGATTAATGGTTAGAAGGAAGTGTTGATGGGATGAGGTGTGGCCAAAGGCCATTACATTACTCTGGTCACTCATTCTGCAGGAATGGCCCTTTGTAAAGGTAATGGACATAAACGACTGTAAAGGGACATAGTTTACCCATTTACAAGGTACAGGCAGTAGAGTTTCATTTTTTCATTCAGTTTTCCAGATTACACTGGAAGCAGCTGAGGCTTTTTTATTATTATTTCATGTTTCCTGCTCGATTCCTCATTTTGCACTGCAAAACTTGGCGTAACCTAAAATGGCCAAACATCTCCACAGTTCTAGGAATCAAGGCATCTTAGTGTTTTTCTTCTTATTGTCTTTTTTACTTCTGACAACCTCTGCCAAAGGCAACCTTTAGAAAATGTTAGCATGCTGTGGGTAGCTAACTGCTAATTTTTCACGTGCTATTGGAGTGTCACACAGTCCTAACAAGCTGGATGCTTTTCTGCTTCCCCATTCTCACAAAAATTTTGTACCGGCAGCAGCACATATTCCACTAACATCCGACTGTATGTGTGGTGAGGTGCTAAAGATTTTTAGGATAGACTGGTCTTTGCAACTTCTTTTTATATTTCCTCCAGAAATTAATAGTATACCACTGCACAGAAAAGGAAGAGAGAAGAGGAAAAGGAAGAGGAAAGGCAAGGGAGAAGGAGGGAAAATGTGCTGTTATCTCAGATAACTAACATGCTTAGCTATCTACAGTAAAATGCTACTGAAAATATATTCTGCTTATTTGCCACAAGGCAAAGAATACATATTGATGTCCTGACCTGTTCTTGTTATCTTTTTTTCTCAATACAAGCAAAGTAGCTCGTCTTTCCGTGGCTCTACTCAGAATAGCTGCTGATGGGATTTAGTTATGCTAATATTATATGAATGAAAACAGATTTTTTTCTTAAATCATCATATCCAGTCTTCCCATTATACATTCAAGGAAGGTTTGTCTTGCCTAACTAGATATTTGCTATTAAATTATCTGTGTCTGGCCTGGCTACTCTAAGTTGTCTTTGTTGCTAACAAAAAGAACATTTTAAAGCTGTGGTTTATTTTGTCTTAGGTCAACAACCGCCCCCTGTTTTCAGTCTTGCCTTTGAAATGCCTGTTTCTTTCTAGTGATAATAAGCAACTTATCTGACCATTTCAGATTACTAGATGACTGTTCAGTAGATGCCTACATTCAGCCAGATGCATACATCTCCTTGGGTAAAGGTTTACATTCTGCCCAGTACTTGAGCAGGTCAAGTATTTCTGAAGAAACTACTAAGCTCAGAATCCCAATGTTTTTAAATTATCCATGTTGGGCTGGGTCTCGCAAGCCTTCAGGAAAGGCATAACTCGGGAACATCTGGATTTTATCAACTAGATCTTCTGTTTTCCATAAGTATGAGTTGCCCTTGATTCCACATGCTGAAGCAGGCAAAATTATGTCATATTCCATACTCAGTTTCTCCAGGGAGACTCTAGTCTCTTCCTTCTCCTAGGTTGGCCTCTCCTTCTGGCTATGCTGGCTACTTTCCAAGAAAAGCAGAGAAAATTGACTCAGTCACGTATTCACCCAGCCCTGGAGTTCAAGAACATATTCAGTAAGTGTCTTAATTAGGTTCCCTTTCTACGGCCTGCCTCTTTTCGAAGGATAAACGATAAAGGAAGCCTAAAATTTTAACTTGGACACTGAAATTTATGCTGAAAGAGAATGATGTGAGAAAATGCAGTAGTTTACTAAATTTTTTTTCTGTTTTCTTGAAGGGATTTTCTAAGTATTTCCTCAGTATATGTTGACAGCTTCTCTCAAGTGCACCAGTGAAGACATTTAAAAGCCAAGGATTTGGGGGGAAAGAGAATGGTTTGGGCATACTGAGGAGCCTCAGAGGAGGAGGACTGGAGGTCCAGTAAAGACCTGAGCTGATCCTAAACCCTCCACAGAGCCTTGGGATTTGCCCCCACTGCTGCTAGGAGGTCGGGTGGATACCAATTTCTGTTTCAAGGTTTCCATCCTGTGACTCACACCAACTGAGGCCTCAGCCCCTGGGACAGTTAAGACCAGCCTAAGCCCTGGCAGCAGTCCAGCCTCCAGCTCAGCTATCTGCATGGTGCCAGCCATCCCTGGTTGCATCCCCCTGCCTCCCAAAGGAATAGAGTTTTTATTATTTGACACTTTCTGAATCACACAGTTGTGAAAAGCCACCAAGGGCCTGCTAGTCACGCAGTCCCAGATCACTTCAATTTCTCTGTACCTCAGGTCAGTTAGCAGTTGTCACCAGGGTTTCCATCACCCTCTGATCTCCTGCCTCAGACGCATCATAAAACTGCGAAGTTTTATGCATATCAATGAAGTTCAATTATGAAGTTTTGTGCATGTCAAGTTTCATCTATCGCTTCTTTGTTTTTTCCAGCTCATCCTGAATTAACTTAGTCAAAGCTGGGCAGATGCAGTGAAGGACTTGCTTATCTGAGAGGTGCTCTTAGCTAGATGCTACTCCATGATATCTTGTGATCCTGAATGTCATCCAGCTATAAACAGCCTCTTGTCAGTAATGAATTAAAGATCTACCCCCCCCTCCCTGTTCCTGGACAGCAGGAAGAAGTTATCCACATCAAAATCATAATTCTGCTGTCTCCAGTACTCAAGGGGATACAGTAAACATGACTTATTACATGGTTTACTGACAAAGTAAGACACAAGTCTAGATAGGTATTGATAGAGAGGTAATGGTTTATATGAAAAATTGTTCTCCAATTCCAATTTTCAGACGAGACATTTTTTTCTCTTATAAAATTGCTTTCAGGTTAAATGAATCCTTAAATTTCTTTGTTTTTCCTTACAAACATTTTTGACACTTACAAACATGTTGTATGTTCCTAGGTAGTGTACATTTGCTGGAGGCTAAGTTATAACTTCTGTAATTTTTTACTGTTAATAGGCACAAATCCAAGTCCCCAAAGTCTAGTACATCTGACCTTTGAAGAAGTTCAAATCTGATCTACCTTGAAACAATGCTGCTTTGGGCTGCATCTGTTGGAATGGTCAGATGTCACAAATGATCAAGTTAGTATTTTACGAGAAATTCTCCACATAGCTAAAACATAGTGACGTACTGTGGAAAAAATCGCAGTCAGCTGCAATGCAGCATAGAACAGAGTGTGATCATGCCCATGCAAAAGCAAAATAGCCTGTTTCCTAAGCTCCGTTACCCCCGTAATTAAGTTTACTTGCCAGAACTAGATCCACACCAGGATGCAATAATAAAAAGACTAAATATTCCAGCAGCCTATAACAATTCACAGAAAATAACAGCCAGAACCCATGCAAGATCTGCTACACTGATCAAAATTGCTCTGAAGGATTTCTGAGGATTACATGGGTTAAAGAATCTGGGACTGATTAGTCTTCTTGACCCTGAACTGATACAGGCAAATATCAGAGGGTGGACACAGGCTTTAGATAGATCATTCTTGGCCATGGACAGAGCAAGACTAGTAAGGACCATAAGCAGCTCGTAGAGCCTGGGAGTCATCTTTTTCCTTCTGCTTTTGCTGGAGAAGCTCAAATGAAACGCCACCAAAGGAACAGTTCTCAGTGTTGCTTCCTAAAGCCTCGATCCAGTCCTGTGCAACCAGTTATTCAGGTAAATCTAATTACATGAAGTTTTGCACAGGACAACAATAATTTATTTTAAAAGTTGTAAACAGCTGTATTATTGTTTTGTTTGGTTGGTTGGGTTTTTTTGCTTTGGTTTGGTTTTGGTTTTTTGTTGGTTTTGTTGGGGTTTTTTAGTTTTTGTGTGTGTGTTTTGTTTCCTTTTCTTTTTTTTTAAATCAAAGGCAAAGCTTTCAGAAAACAACTTATTCCATACAGAAACAGAGATCTATGCAGAATACTGGGTTTTGGGCTTACCTGCCACTGCCTAGGTTGTCTCACTCAAAGTAATCTGCTTTCCTATGTTTTCTTGTTTTCCTTGACATTACCCTTATTTACGCACAAGCCCCAGTCTCTAGCAGCCTTTCTTGCTTGCTGCTTCCTGTTTTATTTCACTTTTCCTTTGCTCACTGGTGCTAGCAGTTACCTAATAACAATTTTAGAACAATCAATCAGCGGTCTGTGCAAGCAAATAACTTACCAAACACTTGAACCCTGTAATTGTGTTCTGACCTTGGTTTTACTTGAGGTTAGAGTGATAGATTCTTTGCAGCAATGCCGCACTTTGTTGTTCTGTAAATGCAGTTCACCTGCCTAAGGTGAACTTTACTGCAGACGAAAAGTCAGCAGCGGCCACATAAAACCCAGCAGTACATGGAGGAGTCAGTGGCAGTGTGGGGAGTGTTGGCAAAAAAGGAAAAATATTACCAAAACCAAAGAAAGTGTAAGGAGAAAAGTGTCTTAGTCAACTGGGTAGGAGACTTGACAGTCCTTATGCTAACACTGAAAGAATATGGAATGTTTTAAAATATCTTATTTTCCTAATTTCAGATTTTTGGAACATGAATTTAAGAAGATTAATAAAGGATTTGCTCTGAGATTATTTTCCATTCCAAAGTCCCTCTTCCTCCCTTAACTTATGAATAACTGCTCTCTTCCCTGTAATTAAATAAATGGAGCTGTTCATAGAGTGGTATGTGATTCAGGTGTGATTCCTGCTGGGCAAATGACGTTTGAAGTATAGAGGTTTCCTACTACAATGTTGTTGATACCACCACTTATTATGCAGCCCCATTAAGAAACATACACTATTTCTATACTTTACAGAGACATTTTGAGACTGAATATCAATTGTCTGGAGCACACGGACACTCTTTAGTTGTTTGAAATGAAATCATTCTCCCTTGCTAGGGAACAAGATGGGATGACAGTTTCATCACCAGAAGCTGCTCTAGCAGCCTGAGAAGGTTTCGAATGTGAATGATGTTTCTGAGGAGCACGTTGCAGGCACTGTGTGCACCTGCATGTGTGTACGTGTGTGTGTGTGAGCCCAACATGCTCCGGAGGCAGCAGCTGGCAGTGGGCAGAGATGCAAAGGGAAGTGACAGGACCCTGTGCTCCCACACATTCCTGTCACGGTGAGGGAACTGCCCATGCTCTGCTCTGCCCAGACACAGAAAGGCAATTTTTTACAGTGCGTGTGCCAAAACACACATCACACGTAAGCAAAGGAAAATGCTTGGGGGAGGAGAAGGGAACCATGAGGGTAATACTGGTCTCTCTGGTTGACAGTAGTATCCGTGCAAGTAGGATTGAGATTTTATTGAGCCTCACTATAAAAATAGGAAGAGAGGATGTTTTCTGGAAATTCCTGCCAGCCTCAGAGGAGGCATGACAGAAAGCACGGAGGAGCTTGTTGAAAAGCGTTAGAATGGAGCAACGGTGTTCAGTCAGTGGCAAATCCAACGCAGCAGCAGCTTTCTGAGGAGAAAAAAAAACAATGAGAAGGAAAAAGAGTGTGAGGACTTTAAAAGCCAAGACGGTGTTTGCGGTGCTGAACAGAGGTGAGTATTCACTTCTTTAAACCTTCTGCCCAGACTCTGGCAGCCCACTGTGCAGCAGCCCTCACCATAGCAGTGGTGCACCCTGGCTCACATCAATATGGTCAATGAAGACTTCAACTGCTGTTCCACTAAGAGGTGTCCTCTTCAGGGTTTGCAGTTCTCCATATTTGGGATTGTGTAATTGACATGTGCAGGTCCAGCGATGTTCCGGGATACCTTCTTGTATTTCAGCCACCCTCCAGCTGCCACTCAGGATGCCATCTCCCATAGGGTCAGTGTCACATACGACACCCCTATAAGAGACTTTCAAACAGCTTAGGAGATCTCTGATAGCTCCAGTCACCAACAGTTTAGGAAGAAAGCAGTTGTTAGCTCGGTTGGATTTCCAATGGTGGCTGACAAGAGGAGAGGAACACCACAGGATGAGGCTAAGAATAATTTTCAGTAGGCTGTGAAGTGAAAAAGGAGATAAATTATCTCTGACGGGGTGTGGAACAACGTATTAATTAAACTTCAGTCAGTTATAAGAGCATGTTCAAGCTATGAATCTTGTTTTATCAATAGATAGAAAAACAAACAAACACAAAACAGGGGAAGGGAGTTGAGAAAAGAACAGATACAATGTGGTCAAACTTAAATTACCAGAATGAACTTAAATTATCAGAATACAAGCCTTATCAGAAAACATGTCTTTTAATGAAGAAGAAAGTGTTTCTTCAGAAAAGACTCAAACATCTGGCACTGATGATGTAACTGGTGTCAGAAGCATAGAAAGTCAGCAAATACAGATGAGAAGACAGAGAACAGGCAAAATGAAGGTACTAGAAACTTGCCACGGTGTGCCACCGAAAGCTTGCTTCCTTTTGGTGATTTTGTGTAGCTGCAGACTTATTAATGAACGGAGAAGCAAGAAAAGCATCGTATGTGATCTCCACAGCACAGGTCCCCCGCATGCATTTTCTGAGGCTCTGTTTTTCAGGGGGAAACTGCTGGCGGTTTTCATATGGAGTGCTTCTTAATTGAGTTGAGTGACGTGGACTACAATATCTTGTACAAACTTACATTTCTCCAACAAAGCCCCATTTTCAGACATTCTCTGTTCTAATTGCCAGTGGAGTTTTTACTTAATAGGCTGCAGTACCAAGTGAGATGAAACATCTCATTTCCCAGTTTTGCATGCTAACATGAAACCAGAAACAATGTACAATAAGTTATGACAGATAATTAGCATGCAGCAACAGAAGTTAATCAAAATCAATAAGCACAATGCATGTAGCACAAATGATCAAATGCAAACATCTGAATTGAATTTTTGCAGTATTGTAGTTTAAAATTATTAAATTCAATTAGTAATTCAGCATGATCTGCAGTCATATACCCCTCTTATGATAACCTGGCAGGTATTTGAGCAAGATTTGATTCACATCTGGGAGCCTCATTGATGTGAAATATTGTGCAGGCTTGATGCCAGACGTGAAATTATCCTTATTAGGTGTTTTTCTTTAACAACTGTGTTTTACCACAGTGATTAGACCAGTTTGAGCATAAATCTTTTCTTCCCTTTTCTTTTTTCTTAACCTACATCTTTCCAAAATCCAGTTACCATAACAACTTGATTCCACTGTTTTTGTTAAATCATCTTCTTTTTATATCACACCTAGAACTTTTGTCTGGCTCACAAATGAATACAACTAATCTTTTCGGTAATTCTATGCTGTCAAAAATCTGTCAACAACTTGGTTTTGCCTTTTTTTTTTTTTTTTGGTGGGGGAAGGGAGAGAAAGAGTAATGTCTTTTGTTTGGCATGTTTAGTATCAGCAATAAGTAGACAGAGTAGCAATATAAACCTTCTACAAAACAATAAAACAGAAGGACTCCCAGCAGAAAGCTTGAGAATCTCAAACCATACTTACACAGACTTCAAATGATATTTTTAAAGGATATTTTTCCATGAAAATTAAATACTCCTGGTAATTTCACAACACCAGAGCTTTATATATATTTCCCTCTTTGTTTGAATGGGGCAATTCAAATCTTATTTTACAATAACAACGTAAAACCATATTGCAGTAAAATACTTTCTGTCTCCCTTTCCTCTTGCTTAATATCTATTTGACTTTGTCAGGGAGAAAAGAGAGACAGTGGGAGGCATGATAAGTTAATATCTAGGAATAAAAAGGTGCTACCTAGCAACATTTCTCTGGAAACTAAATCTCATTTGTCAAGCAACTCTAAAACAGGGACTACATTGCCCAGGGGATTGATAATGGCATACAGAGCTTTTCACGGCAAGTCACTAAAATATAAATGCAGCCCAGGTCAGTAGCAGCTGAACACTGTTACCATCTGACAGCTGTTTAGAGGCCTGTATGAAATGCCTTCTCAGTCCTCATCCAATTCCTAGTGGGCAGGTGGTGGCATCCCAATTAGTATTAATTGGCTCCCTTATTGTTAGCTGCAGTGAGGTGCCCAAGGAGGGTGCAGAGCCAGGGAGCGGAGGGCTGGAGAGAGCATGTCGTGATCTATCAGGCTGGCTGTGTCTCTGTTAAACCAGCCACTTTAACTCCAGCATTCCTGACACACTCATGTGTTACCCCTGTTTAAACGCTGGGGCTGAAGGAGCCTGGACAGCATTCCTTTCATGAGCCTGTTTCAGTGGTTCACATCTCTTGTCCTTACAGCAGGTTTTTTTCCCCTCTCGAATCTAATCAAAACCATCTTGTTCAAAAACTTAAGGGATTTCTTTTTGTCTTTCTAAGGGAATCAGTCCATCGAAGGAAGCTACCAGATTTCTCAGCCTTTGACCATCCTGTGTGCTTTCCTCTAGACTCCCTCCAATTTGCCTACATACCTCACAAAGTACAATGACAAAACCCAGACATGATCCTCTGAGGCCTTATTGACACAAACTACAGGATAATTATTATTACCCTTGCCTGACATTAATGCTTCTCTAAGACACCCAAGATATGATTTTCTGCTACAGCAGAATAACTGTAACTCAGGAATAACTCTCCATTCACACTGGTTTCTTAAGCTGAAGTGCACAATTAAGTTTTGAGTTGTTTATTGGCAAATCTCTGTCAGGTCATGATAAAGCTCATCTGCACACCCACAAAAGCAGCTCAGAGAGGCTGGCAGGAGGGAGCCCCACACTAGTACCCTGCCAGGCTGCTCCCAGGCTCATCCCATGGGCCATCAGCCCATCAAAGGCACATTCCCGTCAGCCCAGAGGAGCGTAAGGGCACAATGGTAGGTGGGAACCCAAATCAAGGACTCCCAGGGATGGAACACCTTGTTCTGTTCCTTCCAAGGCTGTCCCGAGACACCCATCAGCCCTGTGGTCCAAGAGTGGAGCCCATCACAGTGAATCGTCAGGAGCAGCTCTCCAGATCATCTTTTGGCCCAAGGGGTGTTTCTGGCAACTGGGATCCAAAGGGCAGCTACTGGACAGACTGAATGTCTGGACACAGCTCCGGAGGGATCCACTTGTACGTAAGTACATATATATATTCTCACTAGTGAACCTCCATGATGAGGACATTGGTGTTTCCTGTGTTCGTGTGGGTGCTCTCAATGCCTGTGATCTGTGTGGCTGGCGATGCATATGCATATATACGTAGTGTATATGTGTGCGCCCTGTGTTCATGTGCCCGCTGGGAATACATTTGCTCTGCTACTGGTTGAACCCAGGGTCATGGAGCAGCAGTAGCCTCTCTCAAGCTGTCGGATCCTGTGTGACACATTTTCCTCCAACAAACTAGTCCCTATATACAGTAATTTTATGGCACTGGGAAGAACTTCAGTGTGACAAGCTAGCATAACCTCTGTGTGCACTCTTACATGCTCTGTCTTGTCATCTCATTAAATGTCCTGTATGAAAGCATCCAATTAGCTCCAGGTTCTTTTCTGTTTTCGGCCTGTCAGGTGTGTTAGACTGCTCAAGTCACTAACCATCAAATGTGAGGAGGGGCTCACAAGGCGACTGATACTAAAAGCCTTTCAAAAACTGACTTTTTACCATTAAATCTTGCCTGAAGAGGAATGATAAATAGCTCTAAAAATGAGACAAAATTTCTATTTGATAGTGTTACTCTTATAACCTTAAGGTCTTATTACAGCATTATGTCTCTCTCACTGAAAGTCTCAAGAAGCTGGTAGAAAATACAGGGTGTTAAGTGTATTTGGAAACGTTGAGGAAGAGAGCATACAATTCAGTACCAGAGCTTTTAGGGCTTTTATCCCATCAGTGGTGTCTTCTGTAAGACTGGTTTCTTCTAGATTTGCTGCAAGTACCTGCACAGTTGAACACTACAGCAAATTGCCTATTTTATGGTCAACATGCACATGATGAAATATTCTCCCCTCACAGCATGTTTGCCTGAAATGAGCTGTTAGCTTGGAAGAATGATACTTTGTCTTCTTACTCTCTGAGATTCTTAAAAGGCTCAGGATGCTCGAGCGAAGTGGCTTCAAAACCATTAATCTTCAGCCAGTATGTGAAGCAGAGATGCACGATTTGCACTGGAAGCAATCTCTTTCCTGGACATGGACAACACGGTTTGCTGCTTTGAAAACCTTCTGCATATCACCCCTGGTTGCTAAACGATTCCTTATGAGTGTCATGTCATGTTGGTTCAACGTGTCTAAGTTTAGACTACATATGATGCAGTGAATCTTCGGAGTTGTTCTGCTGATATGTGCTTCTAGGCAATTAAAGTGGCCATTTGCGACTGCAATGCCATCAGAGCTGTCACGACATCTTACGTCTCTCCAGTGGGCACGAGAGCTGCTGTACCTTTCCCCATTGTGTCGCACAAACTGCAAGCAGGACAATCAGGCAACGTGTTGATCATAGCGCATGCAATGAGCAAAAACAAGTGCTGTAAGCTCACTGTCTCTATGCTCTTACCTGGGAACACAGTAACACCTTTTTGTACTGATCTTCTTCGTGGAAATCAAGATGATTGAGCACTTCTGTACTTATATCTATTTTAGACATTGAACTATTTCTCCTGTTTCTGCCTTTTAAATTCAAGTTTTCTTCAATATTACTTCAATCTTGGCACATAAGGTGAGAACAGCATGGACTTTGCTGTCAGTTTTCTCTGGGCTATTTTTACGGTGCAGAAGTCTCCACGTCCCTTCAAGACAATTTCTTGGCTCTGGGGAGGATAAATGATAACAGTTTTCTTAGCTGACATTTTATTTCACCCCCTAATTGCATGGAAAACCCATGCTGCTTACTAGATATCACATTAGACAGGTTTCCTAAATCCTCTATATTTGCTAGCAATGCCAGTGTTTTTCACAAACAGCAAAGCTCTTGGCAGGACCTTTCCCATTGCCTATCTATCCTAGAGGCTGCACACCCATTGACAGGGAAATTGGCAGGAAGAGTGGACAATATTTGCAAAATCTTGAGTCCCGGAATAAGCCAGCTGCTTTTTCTAAAATCAAAGATTCCCAAGTCCCTTGGCGGGAAAGAGGAAAAGCTGGTCTCAAGGAGCTGTAAGTTCTCCAAAACTTGTACTTTCTGGTCACTTCTTCTCCTTTTCTCCGATATTGCTCCTGTGATTGAAGCACAGTGAGATCTACAAGCTGACGCAGTGAGCTCGGGGATGTTCCCTGCAGCGCTGGCCAAAGTCACACCTTGTCTGCTTGTTTCATTAACGCTGGTAGCTGTTTCCATAGCTGCCATGCCATTTGCCTTCTATCTTTTATGACTACGTGGTCTTTTCCTGACACAGCGGAAAGTGAAACATTCTGGCTTCTCGTCAGACATGTTGAAATCAGTTATTAAACGGTGGAGTAAAATCTATATTGCTGGTTTGTACCTAACAAATGCTCTCAGAACCTGAGCTGCAGTTATCAGTCACTCATGCGGACACACACTGTACAAAGTGGATTGCCCGCTGTGACTTGGGAGGTAGCCAGAGCAGCATATCCAGCCTCACCACAGCCATGGATCAGCAGATGATATGTTTCACATACATAATCCCAAGAAAGTGCTACCGCGGGGGTGTGGAGAGCTGCAATATCTGCCAAGCCAATGACAAAAAGACCTTTATCCTTCTCACCCCGCTGAAACGATTACTTGGAAAATAACTCCGTTTGACAGTAATAGATGATTTCCACTTTGTTTAACTGGAAAGGTAACAGTGGATAATTTTTTACATTACTCCAACTCCATTCGGTTCCTCGGAATGACTTTAACAAGGATATCGTATCTCTACCAATGAAAAATAAACTTCCATTCATCAGAGTTTTGCTGGAGAGAAGAGGAAAACATCATAAAAGTGATGCCACAAGTGGTAAACTTGGGAAATGGTTGTTTAAACTGAGGATGACAAGCCACTTCTCTTCACGTATTCTTGTAGGGTTTCCTCTGGGACACCCTTCACATTTTTCTTGTTTTATGTGCTTTGCCTCTTCCCATTATTATTCCTCCGTAAAACACTTCATTTCTTTCCTTCCTGAGAATCCACCAAGGGACAGACCTTGAAGGGCACTATGGAAGGTATTTCAAATCACACAATCACACCTGACTTCTGACTGAGCTAGTACAAGACCAAAATTGTTCAGACAAGCTTTCTTTATATTGCAGTACCTTATCTATGCTTCAGAGGAAGGATCTTGGCCCTTCAGCAGCCACTATAGAGACTTCTACTTTGCTGCTTAGAGGTGCCATTTTCATTCTCTAGATGGTAACAAAAACAGCAGTTGCTAGAAAGGTACCTTTTTTTTCGTCTCCTCCACTCCTCTGTTGCAGCCGTGCTACTCTTACCATTTATTCTCAGCATCAAATGTAATTTAGTCACACTAAGCCCGACCTGTCACAGATTCTTAATGCTTTATCTATATACCCGCTAAACACTTGAAAAAATTCCTCACAAGCAAGACTTGTGACATTTGAAAGAAATGCCACTCAGCCATCAACAGATTCAAATTAAGATATGATACTTAACATAGAGATAGTATTTGTTTAAAATTTAGCATATCTTCCTAAGCCCATAAAACATATCTTACATTTAGGGGGGGAAAGCCATTTCAATCCCTTAATAAAAATCCTGTTTAGAGATGCAGATCTGAATTAATACCATCAACACTTCAAAAATTAAATCCGTAAGTCTTTCAGATGCAGATTTTCAATGGAAAGCCATCTCTAGAAACAGTATGGGGAAAAAAAAGTATGTGTATGCACATGTGTGCTTCCCTGTGCAAATGAATGATACAGATACTGTCATGACTTAGTGAAAAATATATTACACTTCTTTCACGCACACCTGTTTTTATCAGCTATTCATACATCCCTACAGCATGTTGACATTGCAGCTTCTTGTTTCATGGCAGGCTGACATCCTTTTGTTTGCAAATAAGTAAAAGAACATTTTTATACATAATTTTGAAATTTCTCGGTTATCACAGCCTTGGAAGAAAGGAAACACTCTAAGTCAGCTCCCTTATTTTCTCCCAGGGCAAGGGTTTTGTAAAAAATCTATACACTACAGCTTTCAGCAGTCAAACAGCTTCTGAAATAGAGCTACCTGAGCTTAAATTACAACTGAAACTGTATTGTTAAGACTGATTAAGGGGTGACAGTGTTTGTAGGAGGGTTCACAGATGTATCTGGGTGATGTTGCAAGGTGAGGCCACAGCAGCTGAAGTGGCTGAGACAGCCCGGGGAATCTGCCTCCACATACTTACGAATTCTGCTTGATTTTCTGAACTTTACCTCTGACCAAAACCTTTAGTGTGGATTAAATCTTCCAATTCATGAGCAAAAGCAGATAGTGCTAGAGAGACTGAACAAGGACATTAACATTTGAATAACCTTGTCCTGCTAAAACAGGAGAGACTGGTAGCCCCATCAACTGTTAATAACCTTCTGCCTAAATCCTGGCAGAGGCTGGAAAGGAAAAAAAAAAGCATTGTGTAGAGTATTAAGAGCTGTTTTTTATTAAAAGATGGTCTCTTACATGTTGTTTAGTGGCTGAAAGATGGACGCAAAGAAGCAGGCAGACTGTTTTTCACTAAGATCTGAAAGGCTTTCACAGAGACCATGGAAGTAGAGTCTTCAGTTTCCAAAAATCTGTATATTTGGAGTCTTTGCACCCATTAAACATCTAAAGAGATTCATTTCCTGGGTTTCTCTAGTGCCTTCTCTTCTGCTTGGTCCTCAGCTGTGAAAGTCCCAAAGGTATACACAAGTTATCAGCAAAACTCAGTGGTCTTGGGGCAAACGTCTGAGGTTCCAGGGAGGAACCCTGACTCCCAGAGCTAGGCTGAGAAGCTTGACAGGGCGATGTTGACTTCCCGTTCTGGCCAACCGTATCCTGGGCTGCATCAAAAGAAGTGTGACCAGCAGGTTAAGGAATGTGATTGCTCTGGTGAGACCTCACCTGGAGTGCTGCATCCAGCTCTGGGGCCACCGACGTAAGAAGGACACGGACCTGTTGGAGTGAGTCCAGAGGAGGACCATGAACATGATCAGAGTCCTGGAGAACCTCTCCTATAAAGACAAGCTGAGAGTTGCGGTTGTTCAGCCTGGAGATAAAGAGGCTCTGAGGAGACCTTATATCAGCCGTTCAGTGCCTAAAGGGGACCTACAAGACAGCTGGAGAGGGACTTTTTACAAGGCCATGTAGTGACAGGACGAGGAGTAAGGGCTTTAAACTGAAAAAAAGGTAGATTTAGATTAGATTTAAGAAAGAAATTCTTCACCATGAGGGTGGTGAGGCACTGGAACAGGTTGCCCAGAGAAGTTGTGGCTGCCACATCTCTGGAAGTGCTCAAGGCCAGGCTGGACAGAGCTTTGAGCAACCTGGTCAGGTGGAAGATGTCCCTGCCTATAGCAAGGGGATTGGAATTAGATGATCTTTAAGATGATCTTCAAACCCAAACCACTCTATGATTCTGTGATTAGCAATGTGCCGAATTAGGTGTTCAAGTGCTCTTTGAGTGCCTAAGTCCCATTCCCAAGTACTACAGAGATCTTCAAAATCAGAAGTGGAATATTAGCTTACCTGGTAAGTCCTTGTCTTGTGCTGGTGGACATTTACAAAATCACCTAGCTCAGCAACCTTGCAGACTAGGTTCACACTTTGGCTTTAGTGGGATTCTCAAAATCAGACTAAAGAGCCTTGATTCTTTACTGGGGATAAAGGAACAGCAGTTTGCATGCAGCTCGGTAGGACACTCACCTGAGGTGTCATGCTCTAATTCCTGTATCAAGTACTATATAAGTATTGATATAGTGGAAACACTGAACAGAAGGAACTGAAGGTAAACACACCCAATAGCACCCATAGGCTGAAGTTAAGAGATCCACCTGAGACACAGGAAAGCAGTCTTTAAACTTATGCTCCAAATACAAAAAGGAAAAATAGGAATCTGAAGTCAAGTCTCCAGACTCCAAGGACAGTCCTCCCCTAAACATAAGTGAAGAGTGGAAAAGAACATCTTGACTTTTAAAGCGAGAAAATAATTAAATACTTATCACAGTGAGTGAAGACTGATGATTTCCTTCAACCTAGAGTTCACAGCCTAGTTCTCAGAATTTCCTCCTAGGTATTTTACATGTCTCTCTGCTTAGGGTGATGTTTTGTTCTGTTGGGGATCTCCCGCTGGCTTATAACAGCCTAAAGGGCTTCATGAGACATTAACAAAAGAAGACGTTTCCACTAGACTGTGACTTAAATATCATCAGTTTAACTACTAGCTTTGACAAATATTTCTTGCATGATCTCAAATTAATTTCTCCTTTCAATTCGTTCGCTACCTGCTACACGAGTCAATAAGCAGGGTCACAGCAAGGCTGGGGCAAAATAAGTACTCCAAGCTGATGCAGGTTTCGCCCTTTCGTTGCCGTCGACAACCAGAAGTGGGGTAGTTTCCCAAGACGACGAGCTAAAAGCAGCGTCATAGTGATTGAAAACATCCCAAGATGATGTAGCACTCCTCTCAGAAAAGTCTGGGTTGAGGTGTTGCTTTCTCCCGCTGTTGTGTGATGAGGTTTGGAACTGGGAAGGTCACATCTCAGTGGTATCCCATATATGTCAGTCTAATGCAAACAAAAGAAAATCCCCGTGAGAAACACCGACATCAAGAAAAACAGACAGGCTGATTTAGCTTTGGTGGTTACTTATTTTCAAGGAGCAATTCAACAACACAATTTTTGGACCTTCTTTCAGGAGATACGGTTTAGTAATAATGAACAAAGCAGTAGAGCGTCAGAAGGCATTTATTACTCCACAGTGGGTTGCAGGGAGCAAGGGCAAGACACTCTTGAAGAGTCTTCAGCAGAGACTTAGAGGTTTTGTGATTAAGGGAGGGAAGTTTCTAGCGTAAAGGACAACACTAGGGAAAATGCAGAAGCTGACAGAGGTGACTGATGAGTGAAACTTAATAGATTTAACACAGATTAAATGGCATTAGATGGCAGATGCTGAAGATCTGGGAGAAGCCTGCTTAGTTTCCTATGACTAAGACCAGAATTACTGGCAAGTCAGGTCCAGTGGTCTTAGTAACTTCACCAGGTCTGCACTGAGTACAGATTATGTCGAAATCTAGACCTTGGTCTCCTAATTAGATCAAGAAAGTAAGTAGCAGATGGAGAAACTAAAGGAAGAACACAGAGAAATTAGAAGCCTATGAAGCATACAGTCTGTTGCAAAAATAAATGTGCTTTCACATTACTGTACATAGCCTAACTGGAGCATTTATAAACAATTTTGTGCTACATTTTCTTAGGTACTCACATTGGCTCCATTTAGAATATTTTAAAAGTGTTTACTTGTTCTTTGGACATGTATATGCGATGTGATTTCACACAATCAACTTGGAGAGTACTTTCCTGCTCCTTTCGAAAACGGAATGAGGAAATTATATTTTCAAAATGAAATATCACTGCATAATAATACTGCAAAAGGTAAGTGATTCACAGTGAAAAATTTGGATAATATTTCCCCTTTTTTCTTGGTGTTGGAGAATAGATTGCATAACAAGCCTCGGGTTTATTGTCATTCAAGATTATACATTGATTTGTTTTGGACTTCAGAACTTCTGAATACCAGCTTTTGATATTTTTTACTCAATATACAGGGAGAAGAAAGATTTTGCATATGTTTCAGTGAGGCAGAGTGAAGCATAAGAAGCTTATTGTTACTTGTTACTGTGAACATATTTTATTTTCCATATGGGACTTCAGGAAGAAAAACTTGTAATTAGACATGAAACAACAGCTGATGACTCCATAGTCAGCCTGTTGATTTTATGAATGAGACAGTCAGCATGCAAACACACCAACTAGAGGAAGACTCAAAACAAGTCAGTTAAGATGATGAGACCAGATCTTGCTAAAAAGTACCAAGAATGAATGTAACAGGGGGTAGATTAGGGAATAATGGTGTGTAGAAGCCAGAGCTACTGGGAAAGCAGAATTGACTGTATCTTTTCCAATTAACAGAAGAAGACCAGGGACCAATACCTTCGCCAACAGCGTTAACTGGTTTGCATCCATCCTCCTCAAGCACATTTGTCTTAGTGAAAGCTAAATTGAGTGGTAGAAAAGAGAAAAAGAGAACAAGCTGTGGATGACCTCAGGTCCATTGCTTGAAACGGGCCTCATCCTCTTAGCAATAGAAGTGTCCCCTTCAGATCATGACTGGAAGATACAGGGCATAAGAAGTTCTGAGAAGGAAGCCCCAAAATTAAAATGTTATTTTTCTTGTACCTGAGAGACTGAAGAGTTATCTGTAAATGAACATCACAAATGAGAACCTTACCTTATTTGAAATAGAGAGTAATTATGTAAAAATTAATCTGCTATATCAGGAGTGGGATTGTGTTAGTTTTGCATTTTTATGGCAGCCTTCACTGAAAACCTATTCTGGGTATTTGTAAGCAACTGTTTTCGGAAACAAAATACTTGGAGTGAGGGAGAAAGCTGAAGGTGACTCAATATGAAAAACTCTAGTGAAGACTTGGCTGTTGAGAGCAGTTTCTCATGTCTAAAGCCTACACGTCCTTGGTTATGACCCTGCCTTGTAAAGTTATGCTGTCTCTGAGATTCTATCAGCTTGTTCCATTTCTTTCCACCCGTTTATCCCCTCCTGCACATACCATTATTTTCATCAACCTCTGTAGTGAATAGAAGGATGAGCAAAGAAGTGGTTGGAGCCTGGACATTTCTTTCCACCATGCACTATAGGGTACTACTAGTATAACTCCACAGAGAGCACAACAGGCAAACACAGTTCCTCAAACACAAATAAATGAGGATGATGATCGCCAAGGAAGATATGAATGTGAAAAATGTTTAAAAATCATTTCCCTGTGTGGATTCCGTGTGTGACTGGTAAATATGGCATGGCTTAGCCTACTTTAAAAGTAGAATGACATTTTAGATTTAAAAAAAAAAAAAAAAAAGTATGGGCCAGAACATGCTGGAACAGAAATATCTTGCCTTATCTTTGAAGCAGTGTTAGTCAGCTGACATAGGCTGTTCACATGAAGAATAAGTGTGGACTACCTAGTGAGCTGCAAATAGGCCATCCTTCAGCTGAATTCAGTCTCTCTGACAGAGCAGATTTGTGTTGTAGTTGTTTACAGTATTTACAATTCATATTATGTAGGTCGGTGGAAATCGTAAAGCACATCTCGTACAATCCACAGACAATCCAAGCATTTCAGCTAAGAACACACTTTTTGGTGTGTTCTTGGTAGTAAATTTTGGTGTGTTCTTGGTAGTAAATCCTGAGCATTCAATTACCATGGCAAGCTTTCATAAAATGGTGTTGCTTATATCTTGATTTAATTAATATTCATTGGAAGTATTTTTAACTATTTGCTCAGCTTTGACATCCAATCATTTCGCACTGGCATGCATTTTACCTTGTACTTCATAATTTGGCAAGGCTAGCAGGATTAAGTAGTCCAACTAATGAGGAGATAGGTGTACTCTTCACTTCTGTATCACAGAAGAATTTAAAAAAGAATTAATATAAACTAGCAAAAAAAAGGGAAGAGAGACCTTTGAATGTAAAATCACAAAATCACAGATGTAAAACAATGTAAGGAACATTCGTGGAACAGTATAGTTATAATACTGTACTGATGTTGAGAATAAAATATTTTAACGAAATAAGTGACAAGACTCAACCATCTTGTACTCCAAGATAATACATTGAA
The DNA here is from genome assembly GCA_013399365.1 of Pampusana beccarii. NCBI lineage: Eukaryota > Metazoa > Chordata > Aves > Columbiformes > Columbidae > Pampusana > Pampusana beccarii. Next base: position 424,913 of record VWYH01010259.1, on the reverse strand, counting down.
ATACTTGTATAAATGGGTATATTATAATTATACATAGCTGTTTTAATCCTCATATTAATTTCAAACATATTCATTCAGACTGAAAAAAAAAGTTTCCTTCAGTGGCTTAGTCTCAGACGTGCACTCAAAGCAAGAAATTTGTGCCCTCATCATAAATTCTTAGTCTAATACATTCACCAGGTTGTAACCAGCTTTATTTTGTATTTTAATGTTCAACACCAGTCATAACAGTTTGATTTGGTATTCAAACAGCAGCCACACATTCCCATTGGGATTTTATTGTTGGTTAATATTAATGTTCCCTTAAAATGAAGTAATATCCAACTGTCTTCACGTTTATTCAGTGTGAAAGCCTAGCTTTCCAAAAGATAGGTCACGCTGACGTGACACTGCATCTTTATTTCCTTAGGGTTTGGAGGCTGACCCTTAATGCTGCCAGACAGATTTGGGAAACTTGATCTCACTACTTAAGCCTGTGAGCTGCAGGATGCTCATCATCTGATCAGGCAGGAGTTAACCTGCACAGGTCAGCTGGTAGGAGCCCATGTGAATGAGAATGCTGATTGTTAATTTCATCCCAGAGATGTAAGGGTCTTCCTGGTTGACAGAAATAGATTCCAGTAACACCAAGATCATACCTTACTGATGGGAGAACGGTGATTTGTAACATGCTATGGGAGCAGTGGAGCAGATTCAAATCAAATACAGTGGTGTCTGATTACTTGATAAAGAAACTACTGGGGAGAAAAAAAAAAAAAAAAAAACACCACACAAAATTGTCACATGTTCTGGATGCTAAAATAAATTTAAGGAAAATCAGACTGATCCATGAGTTGTGCATACTTTTTAAAAAGTTCAAATGAGTAGTTTTTTATCTTATATAGCAGTTTGTAAAAGTGATAGATGAGCATGGCAAAGACAAAGGAGATTTGATACCAGCTAATCCGTTGCTTTATTGCATTATGTTTAAAGTTCAAATAACATTTTCCACTGATCAGATCAGTTTAAAGATCTGCTTCCATATCAGAGAAACAGAAAGATATAGGAATCAGGAGTGACAACCCCACACAGGACCTTTCTTCTGAAATAATTCTGAGTACTTTTTCAGGTACATAAAACCACTCTAGGAAGAAAAAGAACAGATTTTGTTCTCCCTTCTCAGATTCACAGTGACAAGGAATTCTCCCACTGGCCACTAGTAATAAATAACTTCAAAGTGACCCACAGGACATAATAGGACATACAAATGTCAGCATCCTCTCAGCCACCATCAGTTTGGCTGAGGATTCAGTGATATGCAGCCACAACCGGTATACTCCTCACCACCCAGCACTGTTGTCAGGAGTGTGGCATATCCAGAGGAGGAGGAGAAACAAATGCAGTTCATTAACAAACCAATGATAGTCTCTTAGGTATTCTGTGGCTAAGCTCATAGGCAGAATATAATTTTTAACACAAAGAAGTTTATGCCATTATTGTTTTATATACCTATCTAATATAAAAAACAATGACCACAGTGAAGTTCCATTTCTAGTTGTCCTATAGTTGCAAGCACAGAGGAATGCCAAATTATTGCTTCTTAGAGGGCCACGTTTCACTTAAGAATAGCTTAGATTAAAACAGAGATCACATACAGTTACTACACATAGTATCTATTCCAGTGAAGTACCTCATAACAGAAAAAAAAAAAAAAGCTACATGACAATGACTCTATGAAGCTTGAAGAAGGCCTCACCATGCCAGCCAAACTTCCGGAGGAACTACATAGACATGTCAGTGAACAAAAGCATAGAAAACTCAAGTGAAGACAAGAACTGCAATATTAAAGGACAGCATTTGTAACACGCCTTCCACATTCCAAGATGAGCATTTTCTCTGGTTTATTTAATGCCATCTGTACAGAATATGGAATAATCACAAAACTTGAGATCTACTTACCAAAAAGCAAGCAGAAATTATGGCCAGCGCTCTTCAATGTTTCTATAAATGACTTAGACTCAGGAGTTAAGGGATTGCTTAGTAAGTTTGCTGTTGACACAAAATTAGGGGGAGCTGTCAACACACTCAAGGGTAGAGAGGCCCTGCACAGGGATCTGGACAAGTTGGAAAACTGGGCAATCACCAACCACACGAAGTTCAACAAGGGCAAGTACCAGATTTTGCCCCTGGGACACGGCAACCCTGGCTGTACACACAGACTGGGGGACGAGATGCTGGAGAGCAGCTCTGGGGAGAATGGTCTGGGGGTTCTGGTCAACAGCATGTTGAACACGAGCCAACAGTGTGCCCTGGCAGCCAAGAGGAACAACCGTGTCCTGGGTGCATCCAGCACAGCATTGCCAGCTGGGCAGGGAGGGGATTGTCCCGCTCTGCTCTGCACTGGTGCGGCCTCACCTGGAGCACTGTGTGCAGTTCTGGGCAACACAGGGTAAAAAAAAAGATATGAAGCTACTGGAGAGTGTCCAGAAGAGGGCTAGAAAGTTGGTGGAAGGATTTGGAGAAGAAGCTGTATGAGGAGTGGCTGAAGTCACTTGGTTTGTTCAGCCTGGAGAAGACAAGACTAAGAGGAGACCTCATCATGGTCTACAGCTTCCTCACAAGGGGCGGGGGAAGTGTAGGTGCTGATCTCTTTAGTGACCAATGACAGAACCCGAGGGAATGTCAGGAAGATGTGCCAGGTGAGGTTTAGGTTGGACATTAGGAAAAGGTTCTTCACCCAGAGGGTGGTGGACACTGGCACAGGCTCCCCAGGGAGGTATCACGGCCCCAAGCCTGACAGTGTTCAAGAAGAGACCGGACAAGGCCCTCAGACACATGGGGTGAACTGTGGGGTTGTCACATGCAGGGACCGAAGATGGACTCGATGATCGTTGTGGGTCCCTTCCGACACAGGACATTCTATGATTCTATGAAATTTGAATTGTAGAGAGGAGTTAAGTGCTAGGTCACTTCTTCTGAGAACTCATGTTCAAATTATACATCAGAGCATGCAGTGGGGATCTACACAGTCAATGAAACCTTCCATTCAAACAGATGAGACCTGTAAATGCAAGACATATAGTGACCCATCTTGAACACAACCATATTATTAAAAGAGTGTTTGTTTCCCCTGTGCAGTATTAGAACATAGTTTTATTTATAGGCAATATTTTATATATTGACCAGACTTGGATGGACTTTCAATTTAAATTCCAGTAATAGTAATTTTGAAAGAGAAATAACTAACAGCACAATGATCAGGTAAGCAGGTTACTAAAATTGTATTAACATCTTTAAACTATAATTGTGTTAAGCTTTATTGGCAATTTACAGTACTATCTACCTTTGTCAGGTATTTTATGGCATAGTTTCTTTCTTCCAAATGACTTATTTCAATTAAGTGCTTCTAGTTTTTTGTAGGTTTGGTTTTTTTTTTCCTGGACCTCACTGCTTCTACAGTAATATCTTCTCATAGTGGTGGATACAAATTGCATTGGGGAATTATTAGCAGTACAGAATCTGGCCAGTAATTACTATTACCCCGACAGCATGAATATATACAACTGTACCGGATCGCGCCACATTCTCTCTGTAGAAGCAAGGATGAAAATCCCTTAATGTTTTCCACTTGCTCACATGATTTGCATTGATAAAAATATCACATGAGAGTTTCAAGTTCATCAGGTTCTTTTATGGCAGTCTGCTGACTTCTTTCAAAGTACTGACGTGGTTTCTGGCTCTTAAATTAACACTCAGAAATAGAGGAGCCTCAATTTTATTGTAACGTCATAAAAAAAGGTTCTGTCCTAAGTCATCTGGAAAAGCCCAGAAAACATCCATCTCATTCATCTTTTGCATTCTTCAGGGTTTATATTTTACCAGTCTGAAGACTACAAAGGGCATTTCCACTGCCTTAGGGACACACACAAACTGTCTGCACTAGAGTTCGCTGTGAACTGAGCTACTAAGGAGTTACCATTGGAGTTTCACTCAAAAAGTGACTCTTCAAGAGAAAAATGGGTGTTGCCTCCTGGAGTCGACAGTGTTTGTGCTGTCTAGTCTGGTATGATTTCCCCTAGGAGTAGGATAACCAACAGCTTAAACCTTAGTATACTCTTCCCTGGGCAATCTTACCTGCCATCTGTTCATACCATCAGAGCAAAAACAAAAGTACCAGCAAACCTTTGTGTAGATACCACCCTGCTCAGAAGCACCCAGCTCTTGGTGTGTTTACCCAAGAGTGGCAACTTCTTTTTCTTCTTTCTCTGTGTGTGTGCACATGTGCTGGGTTTGCCTTACAGACATCCACACTCTGCATCAGAGGTGCCTTCTCAAAGTCAAGCTCCAGGCGGGTGGCCAGATGCGCCACCTAAATCATACTCAATAGGAACTACAGTTTCCAGCCACACAGAAAAACGAATGGTGCTGCCAGGACATTTCCCTAGAATGCATTAAAAGAACCATTTATATTTCTCATCTAATGATTTAAGAGAAAAAACAGGGCTGCATAGGGAAAGGAAGTAACTTGGGTAGAGAACTCTTAATGGTTTGGCTAGGAAGGGGCCACAATAGCTAATTTTTTTAATGTGGTTACATTATTGAAGCAAAGTATCAGCTTCACTTGTTCCCATATTTGTCACATTTGCTGCTTGCACAAAAGTTGAAAAAAAAAAGCAGAAAAAGCCATTAGTTCTAACCCCTAACAGTTCATCATTTTAAACTGAATTTGTAAAAAACAAACAACAACAACAAAAACCACCACCACCAACAAAAAACCTCAGAAACAATACTGACTTGAGGATTTGAAAGAAAAAAAAACCAACAAACAAAACCCCCCCAAACAAACAAACAAAACCCCAAAACAGAACAAAACAAAACCAAAACCAAACCCAAACAAAAACCACCAAAAAATCCAAACAAAAACCACCAAAAAACCCAAACAAAACCAAACAAATTTACTTGAGCAGTGTACAAGAGAGCTTGCTGATAGCACGAGCTGGCATGGCACAGCAATGACCACTAGCTTTTATGACTGCTTTGCCAAATGGACTTTGTGATAATACAATTCTCCTCTACACAATTACTAGGAGAGGAAATGAGTGCTCCTTTCTAGAGATTTAGTTTTCTGAATAAAATATCGGTCATAATACTAGTGGCTTTCCTAATATGAATACATGAATGTATATTTAGTAGGACAAGCACTTTGAGAGTACAAAACTGATTTCTTATGTGAATATTCACCAAAATCCCTAACTACAGAAACTGTCTCTAAGGCAAATTGCTTCAGCAACCTGGACTGAGTTTTCTTCAAATTCTCATCACTGTTACTATTAGCAACACAGCAAGCAATTCCAGTGGCACATCAGTGTAATCGAAAACAGGCTCGAGATGTAGGTTTGTTTTTATCTAGCTTGCTAAGTACCCATCCAAATGAAAGGGGAAATACATCCGACAAGCTTTTATTCAGTTTGGTTAAATGAGACACTCTTGCATGGTATTTTTAGCATATTCCCCACCTTCCTTTCCTCTCCTCAGTGAGAATGTTTAACCTCTACTGAGTTACATTTCTTTTCCAATTTCCAATTCATTTGCCACATATCTCATAACATAATTTGTTCAGTCAGGATAATGTTAATGGCACCTAATGCAGTATCATCCCACTGTGCAAACTATTACTGCTAAATAAAAGAGGGTCAGCTGGCCCCTGTTTGTCCATGCTACCTAACTGCCTGGTCATTAATTTGTTTTTCTTACTATTCTCCTTACAACACAAATCTCTTACAGAGGAAGGTAGCACTTAGCTGTAGCCAGGGCTTGTGAGGAGGACCAGTGCTAGTAAAAGAATACCTAATTGTTGCCTAAGTCCACCAAGTAGGTGCTCTTAAGTATTTTCAGGTTCTCAGTTGAATCAGTCACTTTAAGAAAAGCGAGATATCACAAACAGGAGTAGTTTTGCCGAAGTGCTGGGCTGGGAAAATTATTGTATCAGTTGCATTCTAGATGCTTATCAAATGAAAGTTCTTTTGAGAGTACTGGGGAAAGTATCATTACACTGACAAGAGTCAGAGTAAATCTGGATTTTAATATTAGCTATGTAGATATAAAGACTTTTTTGAAATATTACACAGAAAGAACCTGCAAATTTCATCCATGCCCTTGTTTTGTGGATGTAGCAGCAGGCAAGGCAGTGATGTTTCCCAGCCATTTCAGCCATGACATCCTTTTAATAAAGAACTGGAAGGCCTTTTTCGCTGTGTTGAGCTTGAGCTGACAGTCAGACATTCACAAGGAGATGTGAGCAAGACAAGCTGGAGTTTGAGATGAGTCCAGGAAAAGCAACCTGACTAGGATGAGATCTGTGAACCATCAAGGTCAAAAGAGAAGCTGAGTGTGAACTTGAGGATTCTACTGCTTAAAGACGAAGGTGGGACATGCCAAAGAGAAGCCTCTGAGAAACACACACCAAAAGCTGAGGGTTCAGGAGAGCCCACCAAGGAACAGAATTGCTCAAGAAACAATTTGAACCCTGGAATCCATCCATGAGAACAAACAGAGGAGGGCAAAATTTGAAACAGTATTTCTGGTCTGGACTGCATCAAGGATAAATGAGAGCTAGGAATGAAATGGAGCATTGTTTCTATAATCTGGTGGAGAAAGAGGTTTGGTGAAAGTAGTATCTGTCATGGCCCTGAGTACACTAACAGGTCTTAATGGCCTTGACCATCTTAACCTGGTTCAAAAGGCTTAAATTCTGGCCCATCCTCTCCCCCTGCCTGTGGCCCAGATGTTCCACATAGGTTCATGCCTGGGCATCCAGACCTGCCCTGAGCTATTTTGTGGGCACGTCCTGGACAGCCTCAAGGCCTGACTTGTTGCTTTGCCTTGACTGATAGAAGCGAGTCATCTCTTGTTCTTACTTAGCTTTTAAATACAGCTAGCTGTGAAAGGGTAATTCTGCATCTCTGTTGCAGACTGGCATAGGTATCCTCAATCTTCATTGCTTTTGGTGCAGTCAGCCAGAAGCTGAACCAAAGTGCATTCAATTAAAAAAACAAAAGCAAAACAAAAACAAACAAACAAACAAAACCACAACACCAACCTGACTGATTTTACCCCAAATGATGGAGATATTTAACACATGGTAAGTGCACAAACCATTAGTTTTTACATTTAATGTTCTACCAGGCTATGAATAGAACATTTTTTTAGGTTTTGCTAAGTTTCTGAAACTCTAGAGTTCACATTCATTTGGTTTCTTGAAATCACCTTGGCTTTACTATTAATTCTTTGCAATAAACAGTGAGGTGCAGTTAACAAGATGTCATAGACATTAATAAAGCTGCCTATGCTATCATTGCCAAAACCATCTGGGATGGTATATTCCAGTGGAAAAATCTTAACACTTTTCAGAAAGGATATGTGCTGATCTCTGTTATTCCGTTGCTATAAATGCACTATAAATGTAGCCTGAAGGACTGAGTACACATGAAGTGATCTTGCCAAGAGAAATGGCAGAAGTCCACCTGCATAATGAAATTCTATTTTGTAAATTAAAAAAAGAAAAAAAAATCTCTTTTGTAAGATAGATTTATAAGTTTCAAAAGTAATAACAAAAAAATAATTTCTAACCATTTTTATACAGAAATAATAGAAAAATATTGTCAATAACAGGTGTATGCTTTGAGGCAAATTCAAAGAACAAGAGGCCTGGAACAGCAAATTTCCATTTCCTTACAATTTTACCATGTTTATTATTATTACTTAATGTGAAAGTATTTTTTCATTCTTATCAGATAGAAGAATTAAATATTTCAGCTAACCCTTCACCGAAATTTTATAGTCACTAAAGAAAAGATACTTGCCAGATGAAAAACTTGAATCAGTATTATAGTTATCAACACTGAATTTTACACCAAACAAAATTGATTTATTCATCACTCATTTTTCAAGTTAACATCACTACGACAAGATTTTAAAAGCTGGTGCCTAATGCAGAAATCTATACTCATGTGTCTGGAAGATTTTTCAAAACTGGTCATACTTTGTGGTCTGTGACTCATTGTGTGGGCCGGCAAGGACCAGACCCAGGAGCAAAATTAAGTTATTTGGTAATATCTATGTTTCTTGAGATCATCTATGGAGACAGATAAATATCTAACACAGCTGGGCACTTACCTTAGGGGGAAATGAAAGACCTTCTGGCCAACTCCATCAGCTAAAGAAGAAACATCTATACAGCTATATGTACGCAATCTGAATCTTACCTGTAAAGCTCTCAAGTAAAATAAGGCTATTCTTCCGACCTCAGCTTCTAGTAGGACCTAGTTGAAGTTAGAAATTATTTTCACAGTTTTATTAGAATATTTTGGTTTTCCTTTACCATAAGTAGTACTATGGAATTGTGTAAAGCTTAAGGAGATTCATTACTCAGGTATGTAGAACTCAAATACTAAATGCCCAAGTTACACACCCCACCAAAAGGGCTGCTAATGTCATCATCCATTCCAGCAAAACTCATATGCAAATGAAAACTGGGGTGAGGGGAAGTTAAGTTGATATTTTTTTACAAATGGTAATTTTAAATTTAAGGAAGACATGAAGAATACTGTTACCCAAGTAGTTCAATCATAACTACAAAGAACCCTAGAGACTGCATTGTGAAGAAGAACGAAGTGCTCAGAATTCATGCTTTTTCAGCAGCACTGATTTCATAAATGGTCATAATAGTACAAGTGCAGAAAAAGGCAACTCATGTGACCATGCACTGTTGAATAAGAAGGAATAAGTATCCCTGCTTGGTTACTGAGGCACAAGCAGTACATTATGACCATTTTTCAAGAGGCAGACATAGTTGTGTCAATTTTATGCTCCTAAAACAAGTGTTCAGATTTACAGCTTGACTCCATATAGAAACAGAAGCTGGTTCAGAGCACGGGAAGCTGACGGCTATACTGAGTCCCCTGCTGTAAATACTAACCCAGCACTCCACAAGCTATACTATGTGTTTGTGAGCTTGCAGTTAGAGTTTAAGTTGTTGATTTTGACTAACAGATCCATAAATTAGTTTTGCATGTCATAAGTTCCATGTTCACCAGCCTACATGATTAAGCTACCAACAGCCTGTTCAACAGGCAGTCCTTTCAACTGACTTTATTTTCAAGTAAATGAAACAAAACAAAAAAAAAGAACCTAAAACCAAGCAAACCAAACCACAAACAAACAAAAAAATATTAACCCCTGGCTGAGCTGGGAAAGAGCAAAGCCTTCTGCTCCTAGTAGTCCTTGTAAATCTTATTTCACAGGTTAGACTTCTCTGGGAACACCAGCGTGCAGCTAAGGGCCTACTTACATTTTTCAGCTGGGAGTAATTTTAGCTGATCCCTGGCACCTTAGTGACTTTTTATGCAAACAGTGCAAAGGCAGCTGTTTTAGCAGATCCTTTTATGTTATTGTAAAACTCCTCCACCCTCTTCATCACTGTTCACATCTCCATGAAACAAAGGACTCTTCAACTGCCATGATTCTTGTGATTTCATGAGATAAGGTAGCAGCTATTTGTGTAGTCCAGGAGCAGAGACAGGCTATAAATACAGCTCTCAGACATTTTTATCACAGCAGTACTAGTCAGAATAAGCAAAGCAATCCCCAGCAGATGTTACCGGAGAGTCTCAACTGCCCAGGTGACAATGAGGCACTCTTTTAATGTTTCACTGTGCTCTTCTGGAAGAAGCTCTTGGCTCAGACAAGAGTAGCTTTCGTCCTCAAACCCACCTCCTTTGAAAATACCCGTGTGAAAAAATTCTTTGGTAAAGTCTGCATTTTCAAGAATTAGAGCATGAAAAATATGCACTTAATACGTCTGCATAGGCAGCTTGCCTTTGTCTGCTTTGAAGTGTTTCGTTACCCAACAAACTCACAAGGTGGCTATGATTACTCCAAACCTACATGTGAGTCAAGAGGAATAATTGACTAATATAGAGACGGGTTGCTCTCTTTTTAAGTGGTGGGTGTTGAATTAAATTTTGGTCTTACACCCACCTGGGTATGTAACGGGGGGTTGGTAGAAGCCCTATACTGCACCAAGTTTAAGGGCCATTGCCGCTGCACAGATTTTCCTCAAGCTGAGGTGGTATCACAACGTCAAGGTATTTTCATTTGCTTACCTGAGATGAACCTGATATGTTTTGCAACACATCCCCAAACCAGTCAGCTTGCTGGGTCTTTGTGGCTGAAGATAATGTTTGATGATGATGTCAGTGGAGCTGAAACAACTTAAAGTACAAGGAGGTGGTGTAGGGATTTTAAAAAAAAGAAAAATAAAAAGCGGGGGGGAAGGGGAGCAACAGTTTTGAAGCATCAGTTGAGAACAAAAATTGTTATTCAAATTCTGCAAATATTTCTAGAAATCAGCCTTAGCTCCTTCCTGATTTTGAGAATGATGGACTTCAGCAAGCCCAAAGAGTCAGTTCTCCAGTCAACACACACCATGGAGCAGGCCGGTCTGTCGGCTCCTAGGACTGCGGGACCAGGGTAATCTGACAGCACAGCTTTGACATGTCAAAGGTGGTCATATATTCTGCTTTTATCACCCTCCTCCAGTATTTTGTCAGTCTGGTGAGCCAGGTTGTATGTCAAATTGATGTCATACTTAGCCCTGTAAATCACTACAAAATCAGATATACTGTCTGGATTTGGGATCCAGTTCAACTAGGTTATATATTTCATCACAAGTGTTACTGAAGACACTTACAGCAGCACTTGAATACCCAAGTGAAAATAAAAAGTATATGGGACTAGCTTTCTGCAGGCACTTCTCAATAACTTCTTGCACAGGTTGAGACTGCTAATTTAGAAAAATAATACTTGCCCCAGATACTGACCGAAAAGCTGTTATAATTAAAATCTGTCACACTTGATTAGTCTTCAACAATAGTTTCAAGACTATGTTAATTCTTCTGCTGTCTTTATGAATCATGTGTAACATATGGCACAGGATTTCCTAGTGAGAAAATAAGTGATTTTAATGATGCACTCACACAGTAGAACATGGAAACCTCAAATAAACACTTGAGAAGTCTTCTGGATCTCTTCAGCCCCAGATTTAGTGAAGGGTTTTCTTTTACTAAGGGAAACCACCCTGCCTGCCTTGAACCCTCCATCCTAACAGACCATCTATCAGAGCAAGAATTGTTGCTGGTATTTTCTTCTTTCCATCTAGTATTCCTACACAGCAGGAGCAGTTAATGGGCAAATACAATAACTTCTGGCTGGTTTTGCTGCTCCCTTTCCCCTCCCCAGATATTTTATCAGACCCACAGCCCTGATATATCTCCATCAAGCTATAACTACTCTAAAAATTTTCTTTACCACGTGTAGGCTACTTTCCAATTCAGGCAAATGAACCACCACAGCCATTTACAATGGCCACAAGCAAACAACTACAACAACTAAGAACCCTAGTGAAACCCTTAATTCCTTGTGTGAGTCCAATCAAATTCCCTTATTTCTTTCTTCTGGAATAGCTTGAGTTTTTTCAGCCATATGGGAGGGTTCCTTTCCCATAAACATTATGAAAATATGATTGTAAGAACAGCCATTAACAGGAGCAGAGTGGCACATTTAAAAACATATTTTAACTATGCCAAGGATGTTTGGAGAACTTACACAATGGCTTAGTTGTCTTTGAAATCTATAAATCTTAGTGTGCAATAAATAATACACAGTACAATCATACCTAAATGTTCAAAATGCTCTTTTGCCCTTGATATGTGTTCAATAAGAGACAAAAATCTCATCAAAGAAAACTGAAAAACTAAAAAGAAGTCTCGTTTAAAAATGTAAGCACAAAGGCAGAGAGGTTTGAGTCTTGGGCTGGTTAAATGTCAGTTCTATGTTAGATAAAGAAACTGAATGTGAGGTTTTTTATTCTCTTTCTTCTGTCTTTTAATTCCAAGATTTTATCCTAATTCCAAGACCAGTTTTTTACCTTTCCCACTTCAAATTTTACAATATTTGAAACCGTGGAAAGAAAACACATACTATTATTAGCATATACTATAGCTGAATTTAAACTTGAGAAAAATATGACAAAGAAGTCGTCTTTTACAAACAGAAAGGAAAACTTGCACATAACATGTTTCTCTTAAGACCATTATTTCTGTACCAAAAAGAGTTAGGAATACAGGAATTAGCTACTGACAGCTAGCCACTATGCACCATCAAAAATCAACTGGTAAAAGTCATAGATAAAAATCAGATCCTCCAAATTAAATGTTCAACAGAATTAAACAGAGATCAGCAAATACAAGGGATAAATGGCAACACTCCAAAAAATGCAAGCTGCCAAATAACAATCCTAGGTAGGTTAAAAAGCAGAAATGAAAGAGAGACTCCTGGAGCAAACCTAGTGGCAGGAAATACAAGTATAAAGATAGAAAACAAGAATTCGAAGAACAATTTCTCTTCAATGCACAGTATCTGAGCAGCAAATTAAGTTTGCTTTAATTCTACCATCCCAAGACTCAGTCTTTGGCCTCCTCCAAAGGGTCTGAGGGTTTCTGCCAACTCCCTGGGATATACAAGCTGCCTTAAGGAAAGTGGAAGGGTGGCAAGGCCTTTGAAGGAGAAATGGTCATTGCAATTAAAACTTCTTCCCATGATGGGTCTGAGCTTAATGTGGGAACCCAGAGGGATCTCCCACCCATGTCCCTACAGACCCTGTGTGTGATCTCAGAGAAAAGTTCACAAAGCAGATCACAAGGGAATTGTTACGGATAGAGGAATCTCTGGAGAAGGCACAACCCGGACTCCATGTAGAGCAGCCATGTCGAGAGCGTCCTCAGAAAGATTAAGGCTTACAGAAGTGATTCTGACAAAGAGGTCATTTTTCATCTGACTTAAGTGAAGACCTAGCAAGGTCCCTAATTACTTCAATAAAGAGAAGACACAAACTTCAGTCCTGTTTCATATCAGCCAAATGATGAATTATTCCCAAAGGAGAGTTAGCATGGTTTCTATCAATACTTCTGTGGTTTCTACTTAAATAAGGAGTTGCTTTTTTAGAACCAAGGCATTGTGTTCCTACTCCTGCTCTTCTTTATTGTTCTTTGGGGCTTTTGAATAATGGTCCTCTTTGTGGGAAAAAAAAAAAAAATATTTGTCATAAGAGGTGCTACAGCTGTAATTGAGAACACGCACCCCAATAGAGAAAAGGAAAGGAAGCAAAGGAATTCTATTGTGTGAAAATTGTCTTTATTCACAATACCGTAAAATGTAGTCTTTCTCCCACCCCATAGTCAAGTAGGAAATAATAATGAAGTACAAGTTTTTCTAAGATGCAACATCTGGTTTGTATATATCCATAAAAAGTTTCCAAATGCCCTTAAATGAGTCCTCAATTTTCTACAAATTTGAGTCCTCCATAAATCCTGCTTCTTAATCTATATGCAATGTCCTTATAATGGACTGAACACAGTAAAAAATTCAATGTTTTTTAGCCTTGGGGCAGGAGGAGGTAAAAGGCAGCAAAGGGAGAGAGAAAGCTGCAAAAAAGAAAGAGAAGAAAATTAACTTGGGTTTATACGTTCTGCATTTTTTTCATTTAAAAAAAGGTAGATGCATGATGGCTTTTAATGCATTTATATGGCTTTCCCAATATATTCGACCGTTGCCTTAGTATTTTATGCAAAAGTTTCCCTCCATGGTAGAAGACACTAACCAAAAAGACAACCAACCATGTTGTCTCACACCATCTGAAGCAACTAGTAGTGGATCTAATCGTGGATCTTGACCACTGTTTTTCAGCCTCATTCTGGCTTTGCACCGTGTAGAGTTATTTTATTCAATGTGAAGTAAATGCAAACTCCTACCTCATTTGAGTGGTGAAATTTCACACCAAATTGTCAAAAGGTAAGCAGCGTGGCATGAGAAAATATTTCAAGATCAGAATTTATCTACTTACCTAACTATTTATCTCAGAACTCTGTATGCCTTCAAGCAGGTTGCTTTTTCCTCTCTGAATATCGCTAAATGATATGCTATGATGGAAAAGGGAGAAATGTTATCAAAGCTCCTGTTTGAATTAGACATAAATGAGCTTTCGGCTATTGACTTATATCAGTGATTCCATGAGTGTCCTCACAAATACATGGCTAACAACAGGTTTTTCAAATGTGAAACACTCTTCAGACTGGGGAGGAGGAGTTCACCCATGCACAGGTCTACTTCCTAACGGTCTGTAACCAGAGTTTGGCTAATTAAGCACAGAGTATCTTCTGTGAAGAAAGGCAGCTAGTAAAGAAAAATCAGAAACAGCAAGAGTCTTCCAAGTGATGGAATTTGCTTACTAATAATATTAAAAAAAAAAAATCACCACCCCTACCTCCCTGTATTCTAAATCTCTTCTTTTGCCTACTAACCAAGTAAACTGCATAACAGGCAGGTCTTTGGAGACTAGGAGCAGGACTACATGCACCAAGCAGCAGAGCACTGACTTGAATCCCAGGTTTCATTTTCAACACGATTTTTCAGCATTTCCACGGGAGAAATGACTAATGAATATGCACCAGTGGATGCCTCAGCTTGTCCCTTCCAATACCTGAGGCACAGTCCAGGAAAAAAAAAACAAACTTGTAGACATTGGCAGTATAATATAGAAATACGTTTCCCTCAGGCTGTGTTCCTCCCTAGCAGAAGGCCTCTCTTGGTATGTTGCTAGGGTGATGGCAACATTTGCCTTCATGGAAGACACGTCTAATGAGACACAGTTACGTCTTCCACAGCAAGAAAAGTGAACTCCAGGCCTTTGCATTGTCTTTACAGTTTTAGATATCCATCCAGTCCCACCAACCTGGCTGTGAAATAGTAGTAGCTACAAGCTTTTCTGTCAAAATAACCGATTGGAAATTTTAGAATTTGACCCACCCTAACTCCTCTTCATTGTAACAAGCAGTAAGGAATAGTTATACTATCGGCAGTGGAAGCATTTCCTACATTTTCCTTCAGTACAATTACACAGGCAGTACAAAATCATAACCAGTACTTTGGAAAGCTTTTTGTTTCATACATGGGAACATGCTGGTCAGTTTTCTCTAAATGTAACATAGCAGTTTCAAAAGCTGAATTTCTAGGACTGCTGTTTAAGCATTATTTCTCTACACAAGCTTTGTTGTGATGGCTGATTGTCTCTATACAGGGATTGCACAGCAAGAATGTCACGCAGCTTGCTTTCACCTTAGGTTTTTCACCAAATGGTAAAGACCGCATACCAAGAAATCCGTGGGAAGGCCTTAGTGTCGGTGTGAATTGTCTCTCACGTTGCAGTCTTGTGTCTTGATGGAAGATATGTGAAGCAATCATGATTTTCTCTAACTTTTTTAGACTCAGCATGGCCTGAAGCCTCATAGTATTTGTGAATTTTAAAGTAAGCCTTTAATAATGGCTAGCACATGCATTTTGGTGTCACACCCTACCCATTCCTTTCAGACACATACCTTTTTGTCTGGCTAGTTTTTGCTCTCCACCCAAAAAAGTATACTATTTTTAAGATCATAGAAATTATATGTCAGTAAGAGTATATTTCAACTTGACTGGTCAGAAAACAGGAACAAATTTTGTGGGTCTGGCAAAAAATTTCACTTCGAATCATTAAAAGAGGCCTTATGAAAGCTTGCACAGAAAATCATTTTGGAGCATTTGAAATTTGCTGTTCATATTGGGTTTATTTTAAACAAACTGCAGTCCTCTTTGTGGGAAACTTTTCATGATCAAACTTTTCTATGTAAAACTATGGTAAATCAAAGAGGTTTTTTTCATTTTCACCTTTTAAACTAACAAAATGGAATAGTCCAGCATTTTGAAAGCTACATTTCTTCATTAAAAAGTTAACCATTTCAAATTCATCTGATTAAAGCACTCTAGAGAGTGCTCTTTGACTTGATTCTTTATAATGGTTACTATAGCTTTTAAGGTAAATGCACCTTATAAACCACTCAATTGTCAGTGGTAGAGATCCAAAAGTGAGACAAAACTGACACTCTGTAAAGTTTATCGATTCAGGCTCCGCACCAGTCTAACTAGTGCTCCATGGCTTTGAGTTTAGAGGTGATTTATATTTCTCTCTTGCAGAGCACGGCCTGAATTTTCTTGCCTTTGCCTACAAAATGCCATGTGAAGTGTCTTCTGCAGAACCCTGAAGCGCTCTAGAAGGCTGCACCGATGCACTGTTGATCTCCCAAAACATGGGGTGGGGAATGGGATGGGTGATGACTAGATGATCTTTTGAGGTCCCTTCCAATCCCTAACATTCTATGAAATGGGAAAAGTTCCATTAAGTTCACACAGCATCTCCTATATTAATGTCACCTCAGCTGTCCAGTTCTTCCATACAGAGCCATCAGGGTGGCTGACGTTTGCTTCCCAGGACTTCAACGCAACCCGTTTTCCTGCCTCATCTAGTAATTTTCAATCTATAAAAGCCGAAGTCCCATAAAACGCAGCAAACGATCTGCCCACACCAGTCTGCCATTCAAAAAGTAGCCTACATGATGCTCTAAGGCTCTGCAGCTCCCACTTACTCCATTTTCCTGCAGGAAGAAGTGTCACAAATGATGTTTCAGCTAGGAAAAAAGGACTTTTCAACATAAAGATTTACAAATCCAAGTGCTTCAGGACTATTTGCTTTCTTTTCTGCCTCTGTGCAGATAGCTGACTATCTATCTGATTCTTTTTCCCAAAAGAAGTCATAGCCCATGTCACATCCACTGGTACAGGGACATTCTTTTCAGCCACTTCATTTTATTTAAGTCAATATATTATTTAATCAACCTGCTCAGCTTGCATCAAAATATTCTACAAAGCAACCTGAAATAGGGGATCAACCCTGTGCAAATTCAGATATTTTGTGATTTCTAATGCAAACCTCCTGCTCTTAGCCCAAGAAACCTCTGTATTCCTCCCAGGCAATCCCAGTTAGCAACTGTGATCCTTGCGCTGCAAGGAGTGAGGCAAAGACAGACATATGATTTCATCTGTATTTCCATCCCACTGGCAAGAGGTGGGCAGGCTGCCAGAGAAGTGATTTCTTCTGAAAGAAAAAAAGGGCTCCTTGAATCATCTCTTGTTCTGTGATTTCACACTGGACACAGCAGGCTTAGGGAAATGGCAATTGGACCTGGTATCTTTTCCAAGAAAAAAAGGAATAAAAATAGTGTTTTATGCGTGTGCTAAAGCAGATTTTCAGTAACTCTTGGAGTACTGGGAATGTTGCAAATGGCTGAAAGAAAAAAAAAAAAATGTTGTGGCGATATCTTAAAGGGGTTAATGAGACCTAGGTCCACAATAAGACTGTCAGCAGGACTGCAGTCCATGGTAAAATGAAACAGGAAAAGAGACAGAACTCGATTAATACCACATTAAAGAAGAATAATGCAATTAATGCCAACCACCCTGGATTTATGGAAAACAGACTTTGTCAGAGAAAATTTCCTATCTTTTTTGATGAGGTTACAAATCTGATTCATAAAAGTAATAGCGATAATGTAATAAGGTTAGATTTCTGTAAGGCATTTGACTTAGTACCATATAATACTTCGATCAGGAAACTCGAATGATGTAAAATCAATACAGCAGACACAACATTAAACGAATTAAGAGCTGGCTAACTGATAGGTTTCAAAATGTAATTTTAAACAGGGACTCACTGCTATGTGGGAGTGTTGCTGATGGAGTCCTGCACAGATTGCATTTTGGACCTTCCAGGAACCTGGCAGGAAAAAAAAAAAAAAGAAAAAAAAATCATTGCTGATCAAATTTGCAGATGACACAAAGATTGGTGGACTGAAAAATAATGAAGAAGAAAGGTCAGACACACAGAGCAACCTGAATCTCCTAGAAAACTAGGTGGAAGCATAGGATATATGCTCTAGTACAGCATAAGTGTAATGATCTAGAAACAAAGACAATAAACTTTATAGATTTATGCTATTTGTTTGGTTGGTTGGTTGGGGTTTTGGGGTTTTTTTGTTGTTGTTGGTTTGGTTTGGTTGTGCTGGTTGGTTGGTTTTAATTTTTATTACATGGTCTAAGTCACATCCTGGTCCTACGTAAGTGAGAGCACAAGTTGTGGAGGCATCAGCTAACAGTAATACTCTTTGCATGACTTAATGCTCTTTAAACATAATTCAATCTTTATGTAAACTTGCTTAACTTCTAACTGCCCTGAGGGTGGCAGGGAGAAGAAATCTTTGCCATGCAGAGACCTTGTTTGTCCAGAAGTCAGTATCAACCTTTCAATTAATTTTATGATGGAGCTATCAACTCTGAAACTACATAATAGGAGAAAATAATGTTATAATGTTATAACACAGTTCTTAGCCAGCTGTGGATTTTGCTGGGAAACCAAAAAGGATTCAGTTAAAAAATTTACAACAACTCCCATTAGCGTTGTGCACCAGGGTAGAAATAAGGTGCTGAGAACTAAAACAATAAAAGATTATTCACAATAAATATTCAGGGAACCAGTGGAAGAGGATTAAGCTGAATAAGGTTCAACTCTAAGAAAAAAAAAAAGGGGGTTAAGACACATGAGTCAATACAAAAGCTATGCTGCTTCCTAGTCCCATTACGCATGTAACAAAACCAGACCGTTAGCAACAGAAGATGACTGAGATGCTACAATTATTTTTTCATCTCTTTGACTGCTGCCCAACGCCCAGGACTAATTACTGGAGGTGATTAGAAATTCCTTTTGGGCCACCTCCACAGAGCAGCTGCCTTTCTGTGGTATCTGGGAGGGTTGGGAAGGGGCTGGGGGTACCTGCCAGCCCCATCACCTCCCAGTTTGCACCCCATGTTTGCAACATCCTACCTGCCCAGCTGAGGGACAGCCAAAGTGAGCAAAGTGAGCTGCTTTGCTCAAGCAAAGCTGCTTGAGCAGCAGCAGCTCTGAAACTCCTGACTTCATTTAAATCCACATGTAGAATATAATTTATAAATTACCTAGACAGGTTTTGTATTTTTCTCTATTTTCTTCCTCTGTACCCCCAAACAAAAATATGATGTGGTTCAGTTTCATAACGAGGAAACTGCAGTTCAACAAACTTAAACGCAAATTTTATAGTTCCAGTGCCACTTGGAAGTGGACCCATGGCTTTTTGCAGTACAAAAAAAAATATGTTCTATTGCTTAGTTTCTAATTTTACCCAAGCCTCCTGTCCTTATTCATGTGACTAATCCTGCCATGACTATAAAGTATTAGTGAGTGCACTTGTTGCATTATAACAAAAATGTTAGTAATAAAGGAGCATAGGAACTGCCCCCTGAGTCAGACTGCATTTTTATGTGAGCAGACTAAAGGGTTAAAACTGAATTACTATAAACTCATCCCTATTTTGTTCTTAATAAGCATAGCTTAATGCTACAGTAAGGATAATAGGATTCCACACTGATACAGCAGATTTTTTATTTTTTAAGGAGTTTGGGGGCTTTTTACACTTGAAATTACTCATCCTCCATTTTCTGTGATCATTACTGGGATGAAGAAGATGACGTTTTCAGCTCTTACCTTGCCTGCCATTCTCCTGTGCCTGCAGAATGTGGGACAGGGTGGGGAACAGGAGATTAAGATCTTGGCAGCTGAGTACATTCAAACGGAGATTTGCTGGAAACTCACAAGGCATAGATATATACTTGGATTCTGGGAGGCATACATTAACTATGTATTTCTGCAGCAAGACTCTGTGTCAGTATTTCAGCAGCTTCCAGAGTTTTGCAGTCAAGTCATTTACTAAAGAAATTTGCCAAGCCTTATAATTTCAGGCTGTTAGCTAAAGCAGGGAAACAACATTGTACAAGTTTACATTTGGTTCATATCTTTAAAAGCTGTTCACAAGTGTTAGAAGCAGAAGTCCATTAGTTTTAAAAAGGAAGAGATTCATGAACGCAGTTAGTGAAGATTTAATTCTGTAAATAAAGAATATACAGACATTTTGTTTGGATGTAGCTGAATGATTGTCCTAGAACACCTTGAAACAGGTCTTCCCATTTCTGAACATTGGTTACTTCTGCATTCATCTCGTCTGAAAGAGCATTCAATTCAGAATGCGACAAAGTGATTAGCAGCCTGAAACACTGAAACATAAGTGTTCAAACATATCTGCTCATTTTGTCTGCCAGGCTTTCTTTGGCAAGTTTGAAAAAGTATTTTGCTTTGAGATCATCTATTGCTGTTTTGATTAATAGATGCTTCCTCACATAACTCAGTACTAACTTCTCCTTCATCTTAAAATGAGTATATTCCTTGTAAATATGCAATTGAAATTGTTTATGAAATTTCCAGCAATGTCATTACAGATGTTTTATTTGCCCGAGGGTGTAGTTTTAACTTGCTTTGCTGCTGAAGAAAATATTCATGTAACTACACCCTTACATGCTACAGAATAATATTTTAGAGAACCTAGAAAAATATGTGTTTTAAAGCCAGTTCCCAGAGACTCTCAGACTCTCAAACTCCATTTAATAACAAGGACTTTATATTTCTCTCCTCCATATAAAAAGAAAATAGCAATCAAGCTTAAAAGAACATGGATGCTGAATATGCATAGAGGAAATGGAGACTCTCACTATCCCAAGGGACAAAATCTAATCACACACCCTCTGTTGGAAGCTCAGATGGTCCAGTGGGAACTCAAACTTTGCATATGTAGTGCTGGCAAGCCTCTGGAGCCTAAGCTACATCTAGAAGCCCCTAAATCCCTCTGGCACATTCCCGAAGAGCACAGCCTCTGTTTTGCAAATCTCCTGGGATCAAGAACTCAAAATGCAGTTGCATGTCCCAGGGCAAAGTACCAACTTCTCAGATTCCTCTCGTATGCCAGAAATAGGAACCTTTCACCCTTGTGTGCTGTCTCTTTAGTAGACATGTATGCATGCATACAGAAGCTTTGCAAGGAATTGAAACACAGCTCCTTTTACTTAAAGGACAAATTATAAGTTATTACTGTAGGTTATTAGTCTGCCAAGGGTAGGATTCCACCCAGCCAGCAGGCAGCACCTCACACAGACCTGATCTGTCTCTGGAAATCTCCACAAGCAGCTGCCTCCCCCAGTTACTGGAGAGGGATCTAAAGCATCTCCATTAGGGCTGATTCAATAGACACCAGAAAGTTAAGCAGCAAAGTCAGATGGGCTGAATCCACCCCTAAAAACTATGCCGTTTGTTTTATCTTATTCTCCCCTCCAGGTCTGTATTCAATTTCCCTTCTACCTCACTGAGCTCCTGGAGCAGATATCTCTTATCCAGATTCAGCTGCTAAGAATGGTCTCTTATCCTTTTTTTTATAACTTTCTGGTTCCTCTGCCAGGTGACATCTTTTGTAGGCTGATCTGGAAAAAACAGGCCCTAGGAAGGTGACTTTGTTGCCTAAGTGACCTGCTGCCTATCATACCAAATCTGAGTAACAGGAGCTAGCTCATTGCTTAAAGCAATCATGCTTCGGTGATCCAGGAATCACATCTGTTCCTCTGTCGTCTGTGCCTCCTCAATGTGAAGAATCAGGCCAACATGGAAGCAAAGACAGCAGAAAGGATAAAAGCCTACCTAACTAAAACAGACATGGCAGCTTTCTAACTCACAAGTCAAGCCACGCTCTCCACAGCTTCCTTCAAAAAAAAAAAAAAACTAAAGCATCCCACAAGCACAGCTTGCATACATTTATGCAGACATGGAAAATTTAGGTGTCAAGGATCCTCTCTGCTCTCTTTTCTCCTCCACACTCCCCAGATATTTTATCAGCTTAGTAAAGGCTAATGGAGCTCTCATCAGCAGTGTGCCCGGGTGGCCAAAAAAGCCAACAGCATCCTGGCTTTTATCAGGAATAGTGTGGCCAGCAGGACTAGGGAAGTGATCGTCCCCCTGTACTCAGCACTGGTGAGGGTCCATCTTGAATCCCGTGTTCAGTTTTGGGCCCCTCACTACAAGAAAGACATTGAGGTGCTGGAGAGAGTTCAGAGAAGGGCAATGAAGCTGCTGAAGGGTCTGGAGTACAAGTCTGACGAGGAGCGGCTGAGGGAACTGGGGCTGTTTGGCCTGGAGAAAAGGAGGCTGAGGGGAAACCTTATCGGTGTCTACAACTACCTGAAAGGAGGTTGTAGCATGGAGGGTACTGGTCTCTTCTCCCAAGTAATAAGAGATATGATGAGAGGAAGTGGCCCCAGGTTGCAGCAGGAGAGGTTTAGATTGTATATTAGGAAAAAATTCTTCACGGAAAGGGTTTTCACACTTTGGAACAGGCTGCCCAGGGAAGTGGTTGAGTTACCATCTCTGGAGGTGTTTAAAAGACATGTAGATTGGGCAATTAGGGACATGGTTTAGTGCCAGTGTTAGGTTTGACGGTTGCACTTAATGGTCTCTTCCAATCAAATGGTTCTATGACCTTCGCACAGTATCTTTGCACCTTTTGCTTTGCTGGCACAGCTCCACTCAAGCTCCATCCCTTCTGTCAACATCCCTGTGGCAGAAGAAATGGATGGTAAAGGGCCTTCACAACAGTCCCTCACAACTACTTCACAGCTTCTGCAACTGGAAAGGTTTAGTGGAATGGGAAACACCTCCAGCTATCTACTGGAAAGTTAAGCTACCAACTTCCATGGTCATGTGTGCATCACCCACCACTGACCTAACCTGCACGCCTTTAACAATACAGTTCTCTCAGGACAAAGAGGGCTGTATGTATATCAAGGTACATGGGAAGATAAATTTTAAAAAAGAAAAAAAAAAGCTACAAATACAGCAGATATATAGAAGCAGTGTCCATAAACCTGTTAAAGCAGTGTAACAAATGTACGAGCAAAATTGTATTGAGATACTGCTTCGATAGGGAATCCACAGCACACAGAGGGTAACTAGAATACTGTTACATAAATTAGTTGCATTTACTCACTTCCAAACACAGCCTGCTTTTTTTAATGGCACTTTTTAACACAATGTGGCTTTCTAATGCCAAGTTTGTTCAAAGTTATTTTTGTAGTCTAGTTAGAAACTTCTAAAAATAGAGCATTTCTAAGACAAAACCACTGGCTAAACTTCAATAACTGTTATAGTATGCTGGTGTGGTCTGAGTAAATTATATACTGTGATGACTTAGAAATGAAAAATAAGAAAAAGGAGAAACAGGAGCCCAATCGACCACAGTGTGACACAGGTAGGTGTCCCAGCTTGAAACTCTTCAGGACTATTCGTGTACACAGTTGAATGCTCCACAGTTTCATTTATCATGTCTTTCCGCAACATCAGCTGTTTTTCTACAGAATGCTAATCTGTGCTGGTTAAGAAAGGTTCAGCTTTAGCTACTTAGAACATTACAAAAATCCCTTGCTTTTGTTCACCGCAGCTAACCTGTCAAGAATATAAATAACATAGCTTGTCCTGCAATCAGAAATAAGAAGGCCTCTAACAGCTAATGGATCAAAGCTGGGATTGTGCTGTTGTAACTGGTATTGTTCAGAGAAATTGCAAGTTTGATGAACTGAATCAAGTACCATTTGCAAAGCTTCTCTTCAAGATAAATACTTCTTTTAAAAAAATGAGGCAGCTGTAATAAAATACAGATTTTCCTTTACAGACAAGTAACTAAACTTTTTATGACATACCCAGATTCCATCAGTGTTTCTAATAACAGAAATATTTCTTGAAAATGATTGGTTTCCCAATAGGCTTGCATCATGAGATGAGTAACTTTTCCTGATGAAAAACAAGTAAGTAAATAAAGATGTCTTTTAAAAATATAGTATTTTCCCATCAGAATAAATTTGAGGCCAACATCTAAAAAATGTTGAATATTTATTAGGTCAATTTCCAAGCCCATGTTGTTCACACGAGCATAAATAGCTATTAATATAATGACCCTGGTAAAACATAGGCTCAGAATGAAAAATACAAGGATTTTGTATGAATGAGTTGCTTGTATTTGTTGTATCATCACTGACATAGAAAACAATCAGCATTGTATCTAAAAAACAAAACAAAACAAAACAAAACAAAAAAAAACCCAGAAACCTAAAGCCCTTCAGATTATTAGAATAATAAATAATGCTCTGCTTCTAACAAGTTGCTATAATTTTCTGCCTCAAATCATGAATGCGAATTTTTTAATGAAAACATGAAATTACCCCCATGGTCCTATGGTAAAAAACAAAACCCTCTCAGTTCTCTTTTAATTGTTTGTTAAATATCAGTCCTGTAGACAACATTGTTTGAAAACAAAGCTCATACAAGCAGTTATCCTATGAAGTCTTCGAGATGTTCCAAATCAGGTTTTCTAGTACTTGGACAACTATAAAGAAGAAGAACATTAAGCAAAGTCAGAGAGAGTGGTTACGTGACTCCTCAGCCACAGCAGAATGAAAGAAAATGACATCTGTAAATTATGGTGTGCTCTATGAAGCAACACAGACAGAGTAAGAATAAGGTTTTATGAACTTAAGCACATTTCTACTTAAATCACTAGACCAGTCCAATACATCAAAATGCTTAAGGTACAAAGTGAAATGAGTAATTGTTTCTTCAAAAAATATCCTAAGTCTCTTTTCCTCAATTAAGTATTGGATTCTATTTTATTCTTTTTTTTTTTCCTCTACATTTAGCAGGAAAGGAGGACAAAGTAAGGATGAGTCTCAGACACGGAAATAAACTGAAAAGGTAGAAATTTATGTTCATTTCACAACATACAACACTGCCTCATTAAATACTCCATGCTCATGTGTTCATGAATAAGACTTCAGTAAATTGGAAAGTGATCTCAAAAAGGGGTGTAGAGCAAAGCAACAGAATTTCTGCATGCTGCTCCTGTCTAACATATGTTGCAGATGGTGGTATACCCAAGCACATTGGCAGGTTTGTCTTCTCATATTTTCCAGGGTGCTTTCTTTTTGCAACCACATCCTGAGAAATTTAGCTGTAGAGCTGAAGGCCAAGTAAAACCTCTCTCCAATTATAACACTTAGGATCTGCTGAGGTTGGAGCAGCGAGAGACCAAAGGCTGCCCTGCCAAATCAGAAGGAGCTCTGCAAGCAATGGGGTGGGAAAGTGGAGGCAAGCCGAAGGAGGACAAGAGGATAGGCTGCACGGATGTTACACACACATATTCATGGCCATGACACATCGCACACTTGGCAAATAGGAGCTGGTGGAACCAACACTAGAGCTAAAACAGGAATGCACAGAAAATGCGCAGACAAGGGACTGTGCTGTGACTTGTTTTCGTGGTCCCACACACTGAGAGCATCCAAGCTGCATCTGCAGTCTGTGTGCATCTTCCCTACCCTGGGCACACTTCAGCTCTGATGCAGGTGAAATGAATTTCACCTTTACATCAGGATACTTTTTTGCTTTTCCTCAGAATGAAAATCTCAGTTTAAGTATAAAGCTGTAAGCTGGAGTTCTTTAGCACTCCCTACTGCAGCCTGGTCTCAATTCCAAACCTGACATCATGTCTCTAATCACAGATATCATTTTAGAAACACTGTATTTCATGGTGAAAATACTGTGGGCGATCAAGAATTTCAGATCAGGCAATGCTCTCTACTGCTATAAACACTCATTCAGCAACGCAGGTATATTACATGTACATTTAGGCTTAAATAAAAATTGAAACTGTTGAGATTGAGATTGAGATTTAGATTTAGTATTTACAAAGACCTCAGTAGTGTTGGATTTGGTTTGAATCTTTTATCTGCTGATAGAAACTTGACAATGCTTACTTTTATCTGATGTTAAATTGACTGAATGCCTCTGAGACTGCCCCAACCTACAATGCTGAGGCTGTGCAGAGTGCGTTTCAACAGGCAGATCCTTTACTACAATTGACTGAGGACGAATGAGTATTCTGAAAACTTCCCCGTCCCTTCAGGGGTTTTCAATAAATCTTTTATTCAAGTTAGGTGGAACAGCAGATTCTTCTATGAACCAGAATGGTGCACAGTTTGAATTTTTCCCAGACCTACTCTGAGAACAATACTAACCAGGCTGTAGAATTAAACCTAGAACCAACCATTTAATTCCATGGATGTCCCTGGGGAGACAAGATTATATCTATATAGAAACCAAATACCTCACAGTTCCATATATAGCAGCTACTCTCTCAGCGTGATGGACCAGAGGAGGCAGCATCCATTCACCTGTGGGTAGAGTCATACTGATGTGACAAATTCCTACTTGGAGAACTATAGCTCTCATGTCCCTTTTGGAGCCTACTTTTGATAGCAACAAATCTTTCCCAAATGCAATATCTTGGACTGATTACACTAAAAACAAAACCAAACCAAAACAAAACCACACACACACACTCAAAACCAAACAAACAAAGAAATAAAACCAACCAACCAAAAAACCAGACAAACTGACTGCAAACATTTTCGTGGTAAATAATTGTGTGAACACCAGCAGCTGCTGCAATAATATCCAGAATGAAAATTAATTAGTTAATCACATTTAAGACCATTTCTTCCCAAGTCTATGAAGGACTCCTGAGAGTTATTTTCAGAAGGTCACTTGGTACATGCTCCTGCTCCTTCAGCTTAGGTTGTTATTAAGGCATATAGATTTAAAAAGCCACTTGAGAGTCAATGGAGTAGTACACTCAGATTCGAAAATCTGAAGTGGTTTCTTATTGAAATATTGACTGGATGAATCTAGGATATATTACCATTATCCAACTTCATTTCATTCATTTCCTAGGAAATAAATTTACGTTAAAGTTTTAACCTTGGGCGTTAAAGAAATATACCCAAAATCCTTTGTCAACTAACTGCAAGTCCATCCACAAACAGAAAATCCCGTAGAACAGTTAAATCACTTCAAGACTATCAGTGATGAACAGAAATCTTACTTAGTCTAAGTAGGAAGACCTAGTAACACTTCTAGAAGTACTAGTTCATTTTCAGAGCAAATCATTGCAGCAGTATGGACTCCTAAACTCAGCCAGAAACTAGAAACTGCTTTTGTCCCCATCCCATCCTTTACCTATAGTTTCTAGTTTCTATCCTAGAAGCATTTTGGTCTGATGCCATTAAAAAATCAGGGGATGGTATTAAAAAAAAAAAAAAAA
>VWYH01010259.1:377501-397825 GCA_013399365.1 Pampusana beccarii | reverse complement strand
AAAGGCAAGATCATAACTAGTAGAATTTATTAGAAAATTTCCCTATGGTTAAAAAAAGAAAGAAAGTTGGAACGAACATCAATCATCTTTTTTTTTTTTTTTTTGTATGAATGATAAAAGGAGTTTATGTGAAAATCTCTTGAAAAGTAAAACTGAACCCAAGAAGGATGCAATCCACTGAAAGCAGTTCTTAGCCTGTGTCTACAGATTCTATGTTAGATATAAATATTCGTTTACTTTTGCTTATTATACTGACAAATACAAACCCTCTTCAGAGGCACATAGTTGATTTTTCTCGTGTTGTGTCTTTGAGGGCAGAGTGGAAGGAAAAAATACGTGTGCCAGTTCTCCAAAACTTTAAAAGAAGTTAACAGGGTTTTATTTTCCTTCCAACATTACTAGTAGATGTTACCCTCTGGATGCTCACCAAATGGAATAAACATCTTCCCTTTCTTTAGCAGTTGTCCACAGTCATGCCCAATCTTCCCTGTAAGTAGTTGCAAACACTTAAAAACCACTAGTATTTTATGTTAATTTACATTGTGCCAGGATATTAAAGGGAGAATGTCATATCAAAGGATAAAGAGATGCTGTGATCTTAATACAGAGTAAATAATGAACAAACAGATCAAGATTCCTTCATTTCCACTTGCTTTTACCTGTAGTCATTAGCAAACAAACTTTTCCCTGCAGCTCTCTTCTCTGCGTATAGTCTGCTGCATATTGAGTGTATATATAATCAGAGAAAATCATTATCAAGCACACATTTTCAGCTTGAGGTTTTCTAAAAGTGAAAGGACTCTGCTGAGAAAAAACAGCAAAGTGAACATTTCAGTTAAAAATTTTTTTAAAAGAAGGCTAAGCTCTTTTCAGGTTCACATATTTGTTTTCTATCAGAAACTAAAACAAAACAAAACAAAACAAACAAACAAAAAACACCCCAAAAGCCAACAACAACAACAACAACAACAACACAACAGAACCCTTATTTTTCAAAATTTTGCTAAAATCTAAAGATGAATTTTATTAATTGTTGCAAAAAACTGATGCTGGCAAATTCTTTTTTACTAGCTTGAGTAATATCCCAGTCCTTTGAATGGGCAGCTTTCTTTCTAGAATCCTTTTCTGTTACATGTTAAGAGATTTTTCATGAGCTCCACACTGGTGCTTCACAATGATGTTGGTAGCTTGGTTCAGCAAGACAAAGCCTATGTTAGAAGCAGAAAAGGTGACAGCGTCTACCTAGTGCTGGACATTACTCATACGCATGCAAGCCCAAAATTAAGATGGACAAAGCAGGCAAAAAGAAGTCCTGCAATTATACGGCGAAGTGTCCAGATTTTTTGCTCTTCTCAGTTAAAAACAAAAGTATTGGCATAGACACAGATGGGCTTGCAAGACTCAGGTGACTGGAGATATTTTATTTTACATTTATTAGTATTATAACTAGCATAAGAAACTAACTCTGGCAGATATTTTTAAAAGGTTGCTGTTGAAGATGCAACAGAGTTCCTGGCTTTTATGGTTTTATATTTCAACACATTCCCCTGCCAATAGATTCACACTGATGCTTATTTGTTTTTTGTTAATTAACGTAAGTGCTTCCCATCACTTCTGTTGGACACAAACGATATTTAGATGCAGTAAGGTAAAAGTGGTGAGACTAAATGTAGGGAAGGGTAAAAAAGAGGGAAGATTCTCTCCTGCTTTATTTTGTAACATCAGAGATGCACCTTTCATTTCAGGTCCTACAGCTTCCTGCCTGCTCTCTCGGGATTTATGCACTGCTGGACAGAATACCACTTCTCTATTGTTACTTGACAGAGGCTGCCCCATACTGCGAGTTTAAAAATTCGTGAATCTGTAATGCAAGAAAGGGACACCTTTTTCCGACTGTGTAACTCAAGCACTGCACAGAGGTCTTGACACAAAAAGCCTGGTACAATTGAATGGAGCCTTTTTGTTTAATTTTAAAGCACTGAAGGGATGTCTAAATTTAAAGAAACAACTAAGTAATCCGGGCGACGTTGTGCAAATGCATCATCCCTAATAGGCTTGCCAGTGTCCTATGTCAGGCACAGAAAAGCATGAACACTACAGTACCTATTGGAATATACGCCAAGCAGGGTACAGATTAGGTTACTGGGGTTTGCAGTAAAAGCAATGCATTTCACAACAGAGGCTCAGAGTTCTCATTTCAATCACTATAGAAAATGTCCGAATCCCAGAAGAAGGGGGATCGTTCATCCTACTAATCGCCATCTTGCTAAAAATGCCTCTACCCTCTTTGTCAGGCAACAAGCCTAGTTTCAGTCATGAACAGTACTTACAAAAAAAAAAACAGTGACACTGTTTGAAATCTGGGAAACTCAGCTGAACCGTAGGCAAAATTTCCTAGCTCACAAGCTGTGAGTTAAACAAATTATTTAACTGAAAGGAACTGCTGGGGGTGAAGCAAGGGAGAGAGAGGAAAGGAAAATACAATACATGCTATGAGTTGGCCCCAAATCTATTGTTAAATCAAATCCTCCTCCTGTTAACTACCAGTGGCTGCTGGCACAGTTTGTCACTCTCTACCTCTTAGCTGCACCTCATCCACAGCTTGTTGTCCCTGTGGAGTGCATCAAGCTTCTGGGAGCCAACGAACTAAACTGTGCTATGGTTAGGCTGCTGTATAAAGAGGTTTCAGTCCAGCTGCTGCTGATGTTGGTGGTCACCCCGTTCAGCTGCAACGCTGTCACCCATCATCTGCAGGATGCAGATGCCCAGCAGCATCAGCACAGCGTGCAGCCTCCTGGGCCACCTTCATTGCTCTGGTCTGGTAGTGGGGCATGTGCAGGGCATTTATAAAACCTCTGAAGATGAGAATGATGGCAAAAAGGAGATACCTTTCCTTCTTTTCCTGGAGCTTCCAGGTGCTTCTTCATCCCAGTCACCTGCCCCAAGGGCGGCCAGGTAGATCAGTTAATTTGGGGTCAGCTGCTACCTGCAGCCAAGCCTCGTGGCCCCAGCATTTCACACAATAACATCCACACCTCCTGCAGCTTTTAACAAAAAACCCCACAGCTTCCAAGATGCTGACAAAAACACGTGTAAAAAGATGTTCTGCTCGTTGACATGTGCCATCAACTTTCTCTCATAGTGGAGTGTTTCTGGCACTTTGGGCATCTGACCCCCGGTGTCTTCTGAAGGATGCCGCTCTTGTCCATCAGGCCTCAGGCCACCAGCACATTTTTGAAGACTGTCAAGGTCACTTAAAAACATTGGCTGGATGATCTTTTTGTGGTTTATTAAAATGCATGTGCACAAACCCAAACTTTTCAGTGTAAAGGTGGAAGAGAGCACTCTATCTCCATGCTGTATATAGTTTGTATCATTTTGACAACAGGCCACACTCTTGTCCATCATACATGGGGCAGCAAACCTAAAGAGGATACCAACCTAAATTTACTAGAAAAATAAGTGAGTAAGAATTTTCTCCTGAGTTGCAAGCCAGGACAGCTATTTTCAGGGTGAAAAGATAGTCTATTTGGGACTGTGTGTTAGCCAAACGTCCAGAAAACAACAACAACCAAAAAGGACAGTGCTTCCATGTTTAGCATAATGCAGTAGTGTGAATACAGTATATAATACATACATGTGAATATTTATAAGAATAGAAATAAGTGTAGTCCTTCAAAACAGAAACTAAAAGTATGATACTACCTTCAACATCATGCCACATAATCCTAGCCATATTTAGATAACACTTTGCTGTGCTTGATTGGCTTTTTAATCTCTGTATCCCTGAGCGGCCTAAAATGCACAACATTAAGGACATTTTGCCAACAGCCTCCTTTTTTTTTTTTTTTAGGTGCGGATGACATTAAGTATGTGAGACCACACCATGAAGACTAATCCAAGCCTGAGAAGCCAGAACATCGTTTCTTGTGCTGCCCTACCACAGAGATGGTCCCAGTGGCTCTAGTGCTCTAAACAAACAGGAGGAGACAGGACACTGTTAAAATGTATTTTTTCCTTCACCTTGGCTAGTCCTACCCTGGGTACACAAGGCCACCTGAAGATTTGGCAATGTCAGTGACCCCTTCTGCACCTGGGATCTCAGGGACTCATTTGCTGCTGGCAGATCAGCAAGGGCTTCACTGCCTTCTGCTTCTGGCTGAACCCTGAGTTCCTGCAGCCTTTTCTGAAATTCAAATGGATGACTTTCCTGGGGCCACACAGGAAGCGTATTGCAGAGAAGAAAGCAGCACTCTTCACACCCGTACCAGCAGATCTCTCAGCACTCAGCACTGTACTTCAACCTCAGCACTGTGTTTGCTTATTAGATAGCATGCGGAGGAGAGTGAAAGCCCAAGGAGCCTCACATGGACCCAGATTGGTTGGGCTGTGCCACTGTTACAGTCCTCTTTTTTACTGCTTTTCTTCATGTTGTATAAAATACAATACATGTGGTAGATTAGCTTCTCATAAAAGTGCATCTGTGACTGTAAAAAAGCTTAGAATTACAGTGTGAAATGAGCAAAGAGTGCTGACAAAGAAAGAAAGATATTTGAAAGTTATAAAACTCTAAACAAATGCTTATTCTTTATTAACACATCTGATTTCAATGCCTAATAAATGGAGATGAAAAAAACTCTATGTCAAAAATTCAACACCTTTCCCCTTTGGGGAATCCATCATGAAAAGCTTTGCAGTTACTGAGAGGAAAAAAAAAAAGGAGGGAAATAAAAGGCATTACAAGAAATATGACAATCCAGAATTAACAGATCAAGTAGGAAAAATATTACAAAGCCCCTCCAGCCACATATCACATCCACAGAGTTTCAGGATTTATTGCAGACCATAACGAAGCCAAACAGACACCAAGAGTGGGACACAGTGCATAAATATGGGTGCTTATTGTGGTTCTAAATACCGTATGTCTTCATCTGCCAGCCCTGGAGGACACAGTGCCCTGTAGATCCTGGGTCACGTCTACCTACCTGCACAGGTGCCTCAGACACCCCATGGTGCCCCAGATGTCAATAGATGCCTGTGTTTAGGTAATTATTGTGTCTCTCATCATAAGATCTAGATGATATAACCATAGAAAAGCAACGGTATGAGTCCCAGATCCAGACTATTAGGAGGTGATTCAGGTGCCTAAATTTAGGTATCTCTGTTATGCAATTTGAAATCCTGTTGGTTATCTAAGACATGACACAGGAATTCCAGAAGACTTGCAGCTGTCTGAGTAAGCAGGACTCCCTTGAATATCTTAGAGCATTAGACACCGAAGTAGTTGAATCCCATTCTTTTAAACTGGAGGA
The DNA here is from genome assembly GCA_013399365.1 of Pampusana beccarii. Classification (NCBI taxonomy): domain Eukaryota; kingdom Metazoa; phylum Chordata; class Aves; order Columbiformes; family Columbidae; genus Pampusana; species Pampusana beccarii. The sequence goes on along the minus strand of VWYH01010259.1, from coordinate 392,513 downwards.
AAGGTGCTAATGCATCCTCTTCCCATGCAAAATTCTGGAAGGAAAGTGTAGCTTCTGTCACATAATAAATAAAGATGAACATTCATCTGCTGCTTATAAGGTATTTTCTTGGTGGTTCTACGTATTTGTTTGTTTATTTTAATAAGTTTTGTCTGAGCAATGCCAGGCAAAATTAGAAAGGGGCAGTAACATTTTTCTAATACACCTTTGTGGAAGATGTAGAAAAGAGAAAACATCACCATAGAAAGCAGAATAGTGTGATTTCAAGTGTACCCTTCGGGGAATATCGAAAAGCCAAGTAATAGAATAAGTAAAAATTATTCCCTTTTTAAAAAATACGAAGTATGGGAAAAGGTGTGTTCAAAGTCACAGGAAGATAGTCAGAATAAAATGGCAAAGCAAAGATATTGTCCTTTTAGGAGTGTGAAAAGGAAAGTACTCATCTATATTACTAATTTGTATAGTGCCTATCATCATAGCCACTAGGTGTTCTAATTTGCTAAGCGAATGTTAAACAAAACTAGTGCATATTCCATATCCCCGAAAGGGCTGTAGTACTTAACTACTAGAAGACAGAAAGAGGAATGAATTTCTCAGAGGGGAAGAAAATTCTGAGGAGGAAGAGCCTTTCTCCAAACCACCGTGCTCAAACTAAGGATGTGATCCTTAATATGAGGCCTAGTGGATCTATGCTACTATTTATATAGCCAATAGCGCTGTTGAAATCAAAACAGTTTTTTTTCTGAAGACTCTAATTAGTATCTATTATTATCTCTGTTACATTTGGCCTTGAATACTGTCGTGAGTGCTTAGGACTGCTCTGACGCAGAATGTGCCAAGTTCTGCTAACTCCCACACCCAGGGGAAAGAACTATGTCAATAAGTGCATAAAATAGCATTTTTCTTTTCTTTTCTTTTCTTTTCTTTTCTTTTCTTTTCTTTTCTTNTTTCTTTCTTTCTCTCTCTCTCTCTTTCTTTCTCCTTCTTTCTTTCCTTCTTTCTTTCTTTTTTCCTTCCTTCTTTCCTTCCTTCTTCCCTTCTTTGTTTCTTGCTTCCTTCCTTTCACCTTTTCCCTCTTGCTTCTTTCTCTTGGCTGACATGTACCACAAACAAGCACTTCCCAGCCAGGCAATGGAGGGAAAAATGAAATGGGATTTCTCGAACAGCCAAATGATCCACAGAGCACTGAAACACAGGCAGATGTTTTCTACATTAAGCTGAGACTCTGAGAAAACAATTCAAAATTCTTATGCAAATTTCACTCATTCAGCTCTTTCTCTGAGGCCTGGAGACAACGAAAAAAAACTGAAAGATAATTTGCATGCTCATCCCAATATGGTAGTCATCAAAAAAAGCTTCTCGCCTTCATCCATAGGGATTTTGCAAGGCTGATTTACACTTAGTCTTCAGTAAATCTCTTCAAGCCTGAAGAAGTTTAAAAAGGCATTCAATCTATGATACTTTAGAATGGGTGAGGTATCTGAGCTGTTTCTTGGTGGTAGCATGTTTGTGCCGCATTTACAGAGCTCCGATACTTCCTTCTGGTCTCTTTGTGACAGCCTTCACAAAGACTTCACACTACTCTGAGACTGGGATCTGGTGGCTGTACACAGACGACCTTCCATTTGTTTTATCAGGCAAACCCAAAGTGGTTTTAAGTGCCTTTACTGCTGCACTTCGAGAACATGCAAAAGGAAATAATATGACCAATGGTATTTCAAAACCTAGGTGTGGTTTACTTCGTATTTATAAGAAAGCATTTCAGCATAAGAGGTTAAAGGGGTGTATTAAAGCAACAAAACTGCCTATTTTCATAGTCTTATCTAAACCACCACTTCCACACAATTACAATTAAAGGCTTTCCTTTACACCAACAGGAACAGTACAACGCTATCTTTGCGTTTTTCTGAATGACTTGGAGCCTTTGAATTTAACCTCATCTTGTTTCTCAGGTCATTCTAGTATCTTCAGAGGAAAATGTTACTGCTTTTGTGGTTTAACATTTTTTCTTCTCAAAAGTTGACACAAGTTGCACGTGTCAATTAGTCTTCAGCTTACTGATACCTATTAAAATATTCCTTCTATGTTCAAGCTTTTTTCGTTTTTCTGGTTTTGTTTCTATTTTTATGTGTGTTTGGCTCATGTTGTTTTTTGATCAGCATTAAATTTTCTGAAAAGTTAGGTCCATTGAATGCGCCTGCCCTGTTGTGGAAGGATCGCCATGTGTATGATCCAGACACATCACTTAGTCTGTGCAAGAGGCTTTGGGCAGCTCTGAGCCAGCCCGGCTGTCTCGGCTTTCAGGCACAAAATCTCAAATTTATTTCACCCACCAGCACGCCCCTTGCACTTGGGTCAGTCACCTTCATCCGTACCACCAGCTCCTGCAGCAGGGTGATGTGGTGGGCAGCATTTCTTTGGGCTCTTTCTAGGAGGCCTGATGCTGTTAACAGAAACGAGAGATGGAAGGCAAGGTGCCTGTGAAGGAAACACCATGCCGTGGGTGAACTTGTGCACTTGGTTCTCCTAGAACACCATACCTCACATTCACACGCCGACTGCAGAAATAATTTGCATCATGTCATGTTCATGTGAGGCCAAGTGAATTTGCCTTGATGGTCTGGAACTTCCTTTAAAAAAGCCCGTTAGGGTTTCTCATAGTCTGACCGGTCACCCTTCCTACAGGAATGTGCTGTAGGAATCTCCCATGGGAGTAGTGATGGGTCTAATGACAGACCCACTCTGCTTTTCCTCAACAGACACACACACACAAAGGTTTTTTTTCCATGCCACCAGTGCCATCTGGCAGAAAAACAGAGAGAAAAAAATAAAACACCACCACCACCACTGCTGTAAAAATTATACAGGTACAGGCTTTTTCTCCTCCAGCTAAAAAATTCAATTCCATGTCTCCTGCCTAAGACACTGTCAGATCTGTATCTTAACATGGCACCGATTTCAATTAGTTCTTTTGTTTCCCAAATTACTGGATCTCAAAAATACCATAAATCTAGAACCCATTCACGTCAAAGATAAAACCCAGACTGAACTGTCATTTCCAAACCCCATATGCAAAAAATATATTTTGGGAGGAAAAAAAGGAAACATTTTTGTGGTAATTTCTTTCTTTTCTACCAGGAGAAGAAGAGGCTGTTTGACATCTTGACAGAGGTTTGGAATATTAGAAGTAATTCCAGCAGAGATTGGTGCCTCAAGTGCAACTGAGGAGGAAGTTCTAGGAGGCAAACACATATAATTTATTTCATGGTTCCATGGTTTACAGAGAGAGAGAATGCAAAGATATAATGTACTGTTCTGCTTACAAAATCCACCATTAATGAGAAATAAAGTATATGGGCTATTTTTCTGTTAAGGAATCATTTTCCTCCCACTTCTTTCCCTATTAAACAAGTTATTTTCAAATGGAAATTCTTACTCTTGTGCTGGCTTGGGCTACTTAAATCTATTTGTTTTTCTAAAGTTGTGCTTTCAGAGAGAAGTGTGTGGAACTTTTTCAGATTTGGGAGTTTGAAAGGGGGAGAAAAGTAGCTTTTAAAAAGGTTGTGCTTGTCAGCAACTCCATCCACACACAAAAATTGATTTAGTTTTTAGAGTAATAAAGGCAGCAGGAAATTAGTTGCCAACTGGCCTCTTTCCTCTTCCCGGATTACACAGCTCACTCCAGTCCACATCTTTTTTTCAGCATTAAAATCAATGTTTCAGTTAAATGGATGTGTGTTTGCAGCAGAAGCTGGCACATCTGTCCTACCTTTATTTTGATAGAACGGATCAAAGACAGTAGGAAGATGCAGCATTACAGACTTTTATGGCTACACCGCAGTACAAACTTGACAACATCGTCACTTGTCTTGGTTGTTACTGAAGCTGTTGAAACGACATTAGCACGGGTACTCCAGCTCAGGCTATAATCATGTCTTAATTCTGCTGTGTAGATGCAGCCATATCCATACTGTGACAGGGCTATGGGAGGTATTTGGATGCTCAGACTCATGATAGATTTCTTAATGTATGTCTGTCTGCTGGCGGTTTTTGCTAACAGACAGTTTGAAAACATGCACTTCACTTTGGGACACTGATTGGCTAATTCTTCAGCAGGATATAGTTGAGATATCCAAATTTGTTAATTAATGAATAGGGAGTTTAATATTGCATCAAGCTTAATTGCACATCTGGCACATTATCCAGGTAATGCCCAGTTATACTGTCTCTGTTTTCACATTTGTCATGATGCTTTCCATAGGCAAGATCTGAACATAAACAGGGATGCCAGATGTCTCCAGCCATTACTACCTTGGAAAGTGTCAAGTCCTGAATTTTATGTAACTGATAAAGGCGGGGCAGAATTTAGGCCCTACTGTCTAGTGTATAAACACAGAATGAGGGGTTAGGTGATGAGCTCAGATATATAAAACCATATCTTAGACAATTATTCACTTACCCTCTGTTGAATGTACAGGCCTGGTGTCTTGAATCCTAGATTTGAAAGGAACTTGATGCACCCCCATGCATACATTGCTTAAACTTCAAGAGACTCTGTTTTCTTCCTGAGCAAAATGATTAATTCCACCTAAGTGTTGCAACTAAAATATTTTAATGTGAGACAGGGAATTTTGGGGGATTACACACTCTTGATCCCATATCTCCTGAATTCAGATTCCTTTTTCTGAACTTTTACGTGTGAGTCTTTTGGGGTTATTCATACACAGACACACACAAACATATTGTGTGCAAATTTGTTTAGCAGATGAAATTTGACCTAGTTGTGTTTAAGTCTTGAGAACTCAAAAGCAAACATTTTTTTTTAATGGGGCAGAGAGGGAAATTTCTTAATTAACAATTCGCACAGCATCACATGAAAGGTCAGAGAGGTAAAAGTCCATCCTGCCCCTGTGTGTTGTTCACTGAACATGACTCTGTCAAAACTAAGCATGATGATCAAAAGGTGAGCGGATGGACATTCAGTAAATATGTTTATATAACCTCTTTTCAGGCTTATTGGCCTATTTTATTCAGTTAAAGTAAATTTCAAAGCTAAATTTCAATAACACCCCAATTCCTGAGTCCTACGAACTGCTGCTAAAGCTATACTAGAAGATTTATTAAAAATCACTGAAAAATAGTCCTTATAAGATTTAATCTGGAAGTAGGCCTACCATGATTTATGTTTATTCAGGCAAGTTAAAAGTCCCGTCAGTCTTTGGTGTAGGAACTGTATCCCAGGCTTGGTGCTTCTTAATTCCACAACAACTGATTACAATTAACCACACCTTGGGCCCACAGAAACCACCAGCTGGTGATTTAGATAGTGATGCCGGTCAGGCTGTAAAGCTCTACTTGTGACCAAGACCTTGAATGACACAAATGGGCTCATAGAAGCTAATAAACCGTTCATATGAAAGATGGCTTGCAGGCATATGCCTCTAATTTTTGCTGTTTACCCACAATAGCATTTGACTTCATAAAAGTCTGCATTAAGGGTATCAAAGCTGTTCTCCATGTATGTGTTAGATAGCACACAAAGTATGGGGTGCAAACTCCAGTGCAACCCCAGCCGAGCATCAGGAAACAAAGGGTAAACAGTGAGGATAACAGAGCTGGAATGAGACTGTCCAATCTGCCAAGGTAGGTGGGGGAACCTCCGTCATGGGAGCATTGTAAGAACAGGTTGTGCCAAATTCAGTTGGGATGTCAGCTGAGCAATAACAAACCCTGCAGCATATTCCACTTCAGGGTAGAAGGGTGAGTAGGAACTTTACAGACTCATGCAGTGGTATTTATTTTTCTGTGATTGTAGGAACTAAACTCTGTCTTCATCAGATTCTTCTTGCGTACAGAAGTCCAGCACAGATATAAGATACATCCTACTGATTAAGGGTATTATTATTATTAAGCCATTTACTTTCGTCTGTTAATTACTAAAGCCAGCTCAACTGTGGAGCATTAATAATTCTTATAGTTGGTAAGTGCCATGGCTACAGTTGCCATGGCTTCGAAAGGAAAGAGGTATTTTGTGGAAAAGAAGCAACCTCCCAAAAATAAGAAATTACTAGCATCCTTAGATGCAAAAATAGATAGGTTATTCAGGATTAAACACCACACAGAGCATTGCTCTGACTTCCAGGAAGATAATGCCATTCTATACTTCATATTTTTCCTCTCTTTGATAAAAAAGGTACCGTTTTATTTTGTCTAATAGAGTCACTGATGAGACCATAGGATTGTCTGCAACCACACCGCTTCAGAACCTGTATGTTTGACTACCAGGGAGAGGTTTTAGAGACGAAGAGCTATGGTCTCTAGGAAAGCAGAGTATTATATGAAGTATTATGTGAATGGCTGCAAGCAAACCTTTTTTGAAAGCATTCATAGGATCCCTGTGTATGTATCTCAAGAGATACTCTAAAACATCACTGGAGAAATCATGGAGGCTTTTCTCATCCTATTGCCCAGGGACTGAGCTACAAAACCAAGCGAGCTGAACGGATGTTCTGCTGGAAGAGGAAAAGACAGCAGCAATTCCAGATAATGTGCATTTGTCCAACAGTAAGATCCCCGCTGCTATTAGAAAAATTGCACGCTGAGGTCACTATCTGCTTCTCCTTCCCAACTACATAGCTGGATTCCAAGACAACACCATGGTAGGCAAACCTGAAGAAAAGCAGAGGGGAAGAGGATACTCTGTTTGGGGTGGAAGGGAAGGCAGAACTTAGAAATACTAGTTTCCCTGCAATGTGATTTTCTCCCCATTTTGGCCAATGCTTCATCCAGGGAAATCTGATCTCATAGTGCCTTAAACAGAGATTTACTAGCTGATAGCAGAATCTGTGGGTGTGTGAAAAGCCTGACAAAAACTTCAAGAATTTATTTATGGCTGCAAATATTAAATCCATATGGGAAAGTTCATCTGCCTTGAAGTTTTTTTCAGACTCTGTAGAGACTGTTATTGATTTAATAGTTTACTGGAATATAGGAAAAAAAAGCATGACAGGAGAAAAGGTAATTATGATAGTAAGACACGTATAATTCAATTTAAAAAATTAGTTATGTCTTTTCCTCTATCGTGATTTTTCCCTAATCACAGTTCTCTGTTCATTAGGAGATAATTACCTTCACTGCAAAGCAGACTATAAATGCACTATTTAGACCAAGAGCGGAAGATTTTAGAGTTCCATTTCTTGTCAGAAATGTTATTACCATTGGGGCAGTCTTACTGTATTACATGCAATAGGTCACTAGACATGTCAATATATCTGTGTACATTTGGTAATGGTTGAAAATTATTTTATCCCTAATGGACAGGTTTAACAAGGATGGCTTTACCGATTAGCCTTTTCATTCCAGACCATTACTATCAACACACTGAAAGCCATAACAGCAAGAGCTCCTTTACTTCACCCTCCTCTGCCTCTCTCATTTTCAGATACACGCAGCTTTTGAGTAATGTGTCTTGTTTCTTACACAAAATTTAAAAGTGGCGCTATAGAAATACAGCACTAAGCTATCTTGCAACTGAACAGTAAACGTGCTAATTAAAGTTCCCACCACCTATGCAAGGTAGGCAGTTAATTACCATCATCTTTAACAGATGAGAAAATGTGAAATGCAGGGAAGAGAGAGAATGCAGGGAAGAGAGAGTATGCAGCAAGCCAGCGCTCAAGAGCCCCTCTTGCTCATCTCCATCGTTATTCCTGTATTTTGAGCTGTGATTCTGCATCACAATTGCAGAATCACAGAATGGTTGGGGTTGGAAGGTACCTCTGGAGATCATCTAGTCCAACCCACCTGCTGAAGCAGGTTCACCCAGAGCAGATCACACAGGAATGTATGGTTTTGAATGTCTCCAGAGAAGGAGACTCCACAACCTCTCTGGGCAGCCTCTTCCAGTGCTCTGCCACCCTCAGTGTAAAGATGTTTCTCTTCATATTCAGATGGAACCTCCTGTGCTTCAGTCTGTGACCATTGCCCATCATCCTGTTGTTGGGCACCACTGAAGGGAGTCTGGTCCCATCCTCTTGACACCCACCCAATTGGCAGCTGCTTGGTAGCTGCAGACACTGTGCACAGTTGCATGGAAAACTCTGCCTCAGTCGCTGGGCTCCCCTATCTCAGCCCACTGGTGAGAACCACCATGGCAAGAAGGAAGGCCCTAGATGAGCAGTAGGGCATACCCAGACTTCTTCACTGCAAATCTCCGCATCAGTCATGCAGATAACAGGTAATAGACAATGTGGTCCATATTTAGTCAACTGGGTTCCTAAGTTGCTCTTTTCCATCCCTTGATACTCAGAGAAGAGTTTGGTGCATCCAGAAGAAGATTCGACATGCCACATGTTAACAGAAGAAATTATATCTTCCTGCAAACAGCCCTCAGGTAAAAAAATTACTGACCCTAAGTTCTCCTATTGTATCTCCCCTACTACTTGCTGAATGTGTTGATTTCACACAGGCATCTGAATTTGCACATAGTAACAGTCGGTAAGTGATAGTAATATGTAGCAATCCCTTTACCATAGACTTTCTAAATCCTTCATTCCCACAAGTTCCTGGAAGGCAAATACTGTAAAGTTGGGATATGTTTCTTACTTGAAGGATTAAAGGATGTGAAACATTAAAAAATGACGCATGGCACACTATGCAAAACAGCCTAGAAATGATTGCAAAATTACTTCATTCTCTGTCTTGTACAATAAAGGATGACAGAAAGAAAAAGCTCCCAGAAAAATGGAATAATGGGAGAGTAATATAATCTGTGGGGTTTGTGCCATTCACGAGTTATTTTTAACAGGCCAGACCATGAGGTCATTATTTCTGATGCAGAAATGATGATTTTACAAAATAGTGGAGTGCTATTAAACAAGGACCTAAATAAAAGGAAAATTCAGTCACCCACTCCTGTGGAGAAAAGAAAATGTAAAATATATGTTTCTCCTTTATAAATTTCCACTGGATTGGAAGTTCAGTAGGAAGCTCAATACGTACCACAAGAAAGAGTTACTATTTGGTTCAGCATGCAAACTGAAAAGTTGAGGAAGCAAGATGAAAATTTTGAGGAAAAAAGTGCCACAAAATGAATAAAACACTGTTTGGATAGAACAAAACATGAAGAATTTCATTCAGCTGGAAATAATAGGTTTCTTCACATTCCCAGATATTGCAGCATTATTTAAAAAAANAAAAAAAAAAAAAAAAAAAAAAAAAAAAGGTGTGAAAAGGTAGTCTGTGGAGTCATTAGGAAAAAAACATGAAAAGGATGCAGCAGCATTTGTCACTTCTCTGCAGAGGGAACTGATTAAAGCGTTCTTCACGGTCCAGCTCCCTCTTGCCGCGCAACTTGGAAGAAAGAGTTGAGCTCAGGTTTCCCTTCTCTAGACTCCCAGCCCATGGAGTCTCTCTCCTTCCCAGTGAATACTTGTTTATTACAATTTGATTTCAAAATGGAAGAGGTCCAACACAGAGAAAGAATAACTAATGATGCAGTACTTGATTGTTCAGTGAGAAAGGTCTCCTTAGAAGAAAGTAGATTTCCAAACTCCCTTTCAGAATCAGATAGGGATGGGGTTTGGGGTCTTCAGCATGTTGGGCTAGTGCCCTAATCACCAGGATTATGAGAGCTGGAATTCCTTCAGCAGATGTTCTTTTGGAATCCAGCTCAAAAAAAAATTGAAAAATTACGTTTGGAGAATGCAGAAACTAGTATTTTTGACATTGCCAACACTTTCTTAGGTTTTTTTTTCTTTGCTTACTTTTCTTCAGTCAGAGTTGTTCTTTCAATTTGACCTGAATTTGTGGCTGGTTTCAAGTTGACTTTTGAGTGTTTCCAAGCCATAGATCACTCGCTAGAAACAGAAAGCGGGTAGCTGCAGCCAGCTCTGGTCTCAGTACCTCTGCCTCTCAGTCCAACACCCTCTGCTCCTTTACTCTTCATACCCATCTCCTGCTCTGCTAGAGTCACAGTTCCATGTCGTCTTTCAGTGGCTGCCACTCTCAGAAATTTGATTTATCTCACAGTGGGAAGTTACGGAAAATTAATCTAGTCTAAACCTGCTGACATTTTGGCAAATTTCTCACAAAGTTCTGCAGAAGCTTGCATACATATTTTTGAGCCTCTTGTGTACAAACTCCCTTAATTCTCAACCGGAAGCCATCTCATGAAGCGAGCAAAGAAGGTCGCTTGGCTGCCACAGACCTGCAGGATCTGTAATGTCAGAAGAAATCTCCATGAGTTTGAGGCAACACTCAGAATCAGGGTCTGCTGCTGGGGAAAGGGGCAGCACAGCATTCAGCCCACCAGAGAGGTCCTGTAGGAAAGACCCAAATTAACACAGGGAGGGAAAGAGATTTCTGCCCAGCTGCTTTTGGTACTTCTCCCTGACTTTTTTCAGCATGGGCTTTCTGGTTTGTTCCTGGTTTTGGACCCGCAACACGAATATCTATGTGCATTATGACATGAACATCAAAGGCATGGAAGTGATCTTGCTCTCTGTGTCTACAGCTGAGGACAGGGCTGTATTTTTGGTAGCTGATTGCAAGTCTGCAACACTATCTGGCCAAAAAATCAACCACCTGCAGCAGTTCGATGTTGAGCACAGTTAAAAGGCTTTGACTTCCTGTGGCTCTGGTACAGCTCAGCTCTAACAAAGGAATAACAACATATGAGTTCTAGCAAGGGAATTACTTATTGTTACGGGTAGGGCTGGACCTCCTGGAACCTGATGGGTGTAACAACCACCCTTCAATGCAGATAACTTGAGAAACTATCGTGGTGTTTCATGGAACTAGTCTACTCAGACATCAGAGACTGCCTCACGAACACTGCGCTGACAGGTTATTCCAATATTTGTCTAGGGAAAGAGGCTTTTAGACATGTTTTAGTGGAGGTATCTGTGTTTGGGCAGCAGGAAAAGTACAGGACGACACAAAGACACAGGCATAATTTACAGAAGTTGATTACCCATTAAAGGGAACATTGGCATGATAACAAACCAGAAAAAGCAGCATGCTAAACAGAGATAGTGCCAAGGAACAGGTTCACTACACTGGAGAATACAAAGGATAAATAGGAAAAAAAAAAAAAAGAAAAAAAGAAGGCAAGGTGTCAATGAATATGAGAGAAACTAGCCCTTATGGTAAAGCAATGGGATATAACTGAGATACTTAAGAACAAAAAAATGGAGAAGAATATGAACTGAAACACAGGGTATTCAGCATCAAAACAGAACACAGGGAGATGTACAGCCCAAAGACAGAGAGGAAGAAAAAAGACAACACATGCATGTCAGCATCAGAAAAAAAGGAGCCCGAACAGGGTCGTAGGTTCTTACTAAGGAGATCCACCGGGTTTGTCAGCCGAGCACACGTGGAGCACACAGGGCTGTGCTGTCTGCCAAGAGGACAGGTGTGCAACGTGGGTCTCAAGCAGGAAAGGACCTGGGAAGGAACAGCAAAGTTCTGCTGATCGTTCTTCATGCTGGAACAAACAATACTGGCAAAATCAAACCCAATTAAAACTGATGCTCTAGACCAGTCTCCCAAAAGGGGCTACAGGACTGAGGACATACAGAGCCTGGCTGTGTTTAAGAAAGGGTCTGAAGACACATTTTTCGTTGTCACCGCCTGTGATGCAGGAGTGGCTTCAGTGATGATGGCATTCTCACCACTTCTAAATTCCTGGAGAAGATGCTGTGGAGATAGGATCAACAATGGTGATCCTGGGGCTTTTTGAAATCAATGGCAATGATTTTTCAAGTAGAGCACGCTGCATGAGACATTTGTCTTCACTTTAGACATGTATATATCCTCTCAGTCTGAACTGTGCTCTCTCGCTAGTCCATGGTGAAAGGATGCACCTACAAAGAGTGATTTATCTCATCTGCCTTGGGTTCCCACTTTAGTCTGGAATGAGTTGCCTTTTCAGAGACACCTCTGTGTCAACTATAGAGGGAAGCAAATGGCTTAGATTTAGCCGAGAAATGTCGAAACAAAACTGACATGGATCCCACACATGACGTCATCCTTCAGTAAAACCATTTCCAAGTGGTGGCTGGGAAATAACCTAACTCAAAAAATGTTCATTTCCAGTATATATGAGAGCTTATATGTATAAAGAGATTTTATTTCTGTTTGAGATCTTGAATAACTGTGCCAAAGAAGCTACTTTCTAATAATAGACTTAATATTCCTAGAAGAAAACTTTATCATCTGCACACAGTGTGGCTTGGTCTGCATAGAAGTTACACATAAATACTTTTGTTTTCAGTTATTAAAGTTGGAGGGGAAAAGGAATGAGAAAAACACTTTTAAATGTTGAGATTCTGATGTTTTAGTTGTCACAAAAGCTGATCTTTTGTGTGCTAAAAATTTTGCGATATTTTTATTAATAATGATACGTATGTTTACATGTCACATTTCAAGATCTCAAAAATATTTACAGGGAATGTTAAGTATTGCCACTAAGTGTTTTCAGACAAGTTCCTGAAAGAAAGACAATTTAGGTTGGAGTCATCTGCTGTAACTCAGATGCCTACCATTGTTCCTTTTATGACTGTTAACAAATCCCATCTCCCAAGGGCAATTCATCTTGTGCTAAGACAGGCATTTTTAACAGGTCATAAGAATGGCTTTCCACCTATTTTCCTCCATTCAGTATCAATCAAGCCTAAGGTAATTGTCTCAGACTTAGGTGCATAACTTTTCAATATCCAAAATTAAGACAGACATATCCCAGAAACACCCAGCTCTCTCAAGGATATGGTCTCCCTGGCCCTGTTAGCTACTCCTAAGCTCCTCTTGAACATAAGAGATTCTTTCTGCCATTTTTTTGTCCACGGGGTCTCCCACCCAAGGTCAGAAAATGAAGCTGGAGCAGAGCTGCAAACCGACTCCAGCACAACATTCACAGCACTGTGCTGCCTCCTGTTCCCATGCCTCTGTTTACAACCAAAAGCAACATCAAGTTCAATTTATGTAGCTATTTGTATGCAAATTAGGGGATATTTTGAGATGTATTCAGCTTCATGTAGGAGGCAGGCAGCATTTAAAAATGTGTTTTTCCCAAGATGATAGTGAAGTTTTCAGTTTCTATTTTGCTCATCCTGCATTTGTTGGCAGACTTGTTCCTGACACCGATTTATAAGCTTTTTAAAGCCTAGCGTGTCTCGCACTTCCTTGTATCCAACAGGGACTCTGTCTAAGTTTCCTCTCCTTTTCCTCTCCAGCAGAACCTACTCGCTGCCTTCCCCTCTCTCACTATTTCGGAGTGACACACTCACACACTCTGCAATGGCAGATGATCCACCATGGCCAACTCACACATACACCAGAGCTTCCACCAATGCTCCACTGTCCTCATGCCAGGGCTTTTTCTGGCAACTTATTCTCCAGTGTCAAGGTCTCCTTCCCTTTTCTTTGTGTTCCCCAAGCATTTTGACTTCTCCTATCCCTTCTCTGAGCCCCACATCTCAGCACTTCCATCCACCTTGCTGGATCCAGATTTCTTCTGTGTCTTCCCACTTCCAAGCCTTGAGTGCCTGTTTCAAACTGGGCACGTGTCTTATTCCTGCACCTAGAACTCTAGCTTATCCCATCGCTACCTTATAGGCTCGCTTGCTTTATCTTCCTGTCTATTAACCTTTTTTTATTTTCAGGCCTCCTATCTGCCAGCTATAATAATGTCTATGCTGTCTCTATCTTGGCTTTATTTCTGCTTGACCTTGACTCTTTCCATGTGTATTTCTACTTCCAGTGTCAGTTTGCTGTTCCACATGCTTTTGCTCTTTTCTGTCTCTCCACATATATTATCTCCCTCATGAGATACTTATTCTCTTACTCCTGATGTTTCTTCTCCTATGTTCATTTTTGCTGATTTCTACGTAACTACTAACAAACTTCCTCTGTAACAGGCCTATTTCTGCTGATGTCCAAGTTATAGATAATTTTCCTATGTAGGGATATGTTCATCATTTAACCAGCTTATTAGTGATATGGACTTTACCCAGACATTACATTTTAGAATACAGAGTTATAAGCAGGAGAAAGTGGACATTTTTGCTTCCAAAATGATGTGAGCATGTTTTTTATCTTGACCACACCAGGGTAAATCTAGAATAACTTCACTGAAGTCAGTTGAGCTACACTAGCATGAAATAAAAATATTGTGATAGTTGTACAGATACCAAATAACTTGCCTCGGCCTTCTAAAGCTCTAAAACTACATACATAAAATAAATTAGTTCGTGTCAGGAAATGTTTCAGGGCAATAGAATTCAATCATCCCCCAGTACTGTTGGAGCAGACCCTAGCAAGCTTCCAGTACAAAATAGCACTCTCCCAAAATAGTTCTCTCCTGAGCACAAGCCAGGGACCACGCTCAGTTCGAGTACCAACACCTGGTTTGGAAGCGAAAAGGTTTAATTGCACGGTCAAAGGCCATTCCACGCCAGCTGCCCTCGCTGCCAGAAAACTGTCACAAACACATTTGGTTCTCTTGCATGTATGTTCTTAAAGGTACATCCCTACAGTCAGCCCACTGTTCCACACTAAGGTCCTATCGCAGAATAACAGAAACACAGAATTTTTAGGGTTGGAAGGGACCTCTGGAGATCTTGCCCGCGGTGTTGGGAGGTTTCAGACTACAAACTTCCCTTAAAAATGGCTCTGCTTATAGAAAGGTGAACATCAAAACCAGTGTCAAGCAGCATGTGACACTGCAGCAGAGATACAAAGAATCACAGAATCACAGAATGGTTGGGGTTGGAAGGGACTTCTGGAGATCCTCTAGTCCAACCCACCTGCTAAAGCAGGGTCACCAGAGCAGATCACACAGGAATGTGTCCAGGTGGGTTTTGAATGTGTCCAGAGAAGGAGACTCCACAACCTCTCTGGGCAGCCTGTTCCAGGGCTCTGCCACCCTCAGAGTAAAGAAGTTTCTCCTTACATTCAGATGGAACCTCCTGTGCTTCAGTCTGTGCCCATTGCCCCTCATCCTGTTGTTGG
>VWYH01010259.1:348039-377201 GCA_013399365.1 Pampusana beccarii | reverse complement strand
TCCCAGTTTGGTATCATTTGCAAACTTGCTGAGGGTGCACTCAGTCTCTTCATCCAGGTCACTGATGAACAATCATACAGGACTGGACCTAATACTGACCCCTGGGGAACCTCACTAATTACAAGCCTCTAAACAGACTCTGCACCGTTGACGCAACTCTCTGAGCTCTGCCATCCAGCCAGTTCATGATCTATTTCACTGCGCATTCATCCAGCCCACACTTTCTGAGCTTGCCTACGAGGAGGTTGTGAGAGACGGTGTCAAGTCTCGCTGAAGTCAAGGTAGACAACATCCACTGCTCCTCCCTCATCTTACCCAGCCAGTCATACCATCATAGAAAGCTAACAGGTTAGTCAAACGTGATTTCCCTTTGGTGAATCCATGCTGACTACTCGTGATAACCTTTTTTTCTTCCACATGCTTGGAGATGGTGTCCAGAATAATCTATCTCCATTGCACGTATTTTAGTTCACTAAGACTCCACTCTGGAGCAAACAAATAGTTGTGATGGTAAGCACCTCTTGGTGCACAATAATCCACCCTGAGGTCTAGGTCCAGTCCTGAGTATGTGCTAGCTCACACTTCAGCCAAAGAATGTTTTGAAGCACTCCGGTGTCAGCGATGAAGACAGGATAGGTGCTGGTGAAGGGAACACTTTCCAGATGGGGAGAGCAAGAGTCAAGGCCTGGTTCCTCCTGACCACCCGTGAGAGAGTCTTGTGCTCTGCCACCACAATCTTATTGCCTTCTTTCGTAAAGTTTTCAAGTTCTTCTCATCCTTGGCATGCCCCACCATCTGCCATCCTGCAACATGTCTTCAGCGACATGATCAGGAGGAGTGTCACGACAGGTCTCTCCTGGCCAAAGACACTGTCTGCCGGGATTCTGCCACTCATATTAACTTCCTACCTGCTGCAGTTTAACAAAACAAAAATAATCAATCTCCCAACAGCTTAATTTTTTTAACATCTGTTCCTACAGCCTATTATTTAGTCCTTGTATTTACTTTCAGACACTTGGATGTTGTCTTTGATACCATAATGACTGAAAATTATCCAAGTATACATGTTTTCTCTTGCACTACAGACTTCCCTGTTCTGGTAGACTGAAGGACTGATCTTACTACTGTCAATAATTTACAGGCTCTTATTTAAGTATTTCCCTCAAGAAACAGTTTATTACAGTAGTTAACAAGCACTCACTTAGTAAACTGCCCTAAGACAAAGCTAAGGACAAGTTAATGGTGTAATAAATCAGTCATTATGTTAAATGATCAGTTTCCACTGTACAGTATTATTGCTTTATTGACCCCTACTTAAAGATTTATCACAGTAGTATTTTATGGTGGTTATAGGACACATGGTTGTAATGCAACAGGGTGCAGTTTAGCTTATGCTTCTGTTTCATTTTTAATTTCATTTAGCACTTGCTGTGGACAAAGAGCTGAAAAAGTTGGAAGCACAACACGTGAGGACAGAGAAGGTCACTTTGCTGAATAGAAGCAGGACAATAGGCACTGGGGGAGTGATGGAACTAGGGAGATGCTTGTTTGCCTCAGAGCTGTCATGCAGACACAAAGGTAATGAGGTGGTAGACAAAGACCCTCAGACCCTTCTACAGTTTTGCCAGCCGAAGAGGGTACTACCTCCACCCCATTTCCTCTGTTTTCCAGACTATTTCCTCTTCCCATCCCCCCCAATCAAGGGTTACTGTTTTCTTCTATCTGGCTGCGGATATACTTCAATTATTATTTCCTTAACTGTTTCCATCTAATTGATGCCAGGTTCCTAGAGAAGTATTGCGGCAGTTGTTCTGGAATGAAATTGACTTGTTTTGACTAACACTGGGAAGATATCACATGCGCCTATACGGGAGAATGTGAGATGAAGCCTAAACTAAAGCAAGGGCAGCAGAAAAGAGATTAAGGCTATGAAGGTAGGAGTCATCTCTGGGGGAAAGTGAGGATGTTCTAAGTCACCTGCAGTAGGAGAGAAAGCATTTGTGTATGTGTGGTGGTAGAGTAATGGTCTGGGGGTGTGTGGTGTTGGGAGGAGTTTCCAGGCCATTTGGGAGGGAAACTAAAGGATGGGAAAGAGAAGAAAGTCAGAATGGAGA
Source organism: Pampusana beccarii (assembly GCA_013399365.1). Lineage (NCBI taxonomy): Eukaryota > Metazoa > Chordata > Aves > Columbiformes > Columbidae > Pampusana > Pampusana beccarii. The sequence continues at coordinate 375,087 of VWYH01010259.1, read as the reverse complement.
GAAAATCTACAGCAGCAATTGATTCTTAGCAAAGCAAGCCTTCAGATCTAGCATGTATGAAGCTCACTTGGCTGGTTCATCAGGAACTGAGTCCAGACCACCAATAACTATAGCATAGCATCAAGTAGTCACTGTTCCATACTTTGACTGCAAGTGGGAGCATTAACACACAAAACCTTCTCTTTCATGGCCCTAACAACGGGCCTGAAAACACTAAACTCTTCATCTGACCTTGCTGCACTTAGATGAGGATGCATCTAAGTTATTATTTTGTTGCTACTTTACAGCTAAGTACCTTTCAAGAGGACATGGTTCTGTTCTTGCTAATACAAGAAGACTGTCCCCTTGAAAAATGGGACTGAACTTGGATGTTTTGTCTGTATTAGTGAACTAAACATCGCCAGGCAGTATCTCTGGACACTCAAGCTCAGTCATCTACACTGCTATAATAAATTGCTGGAAGAGCCTTTGCTGTGGCTTTCGCCCAGGCCAGCTACAATACTCCAAGACAGCTCCCAGATATAACTCAGGATGTAATGTACTGTACACAAATGCAGCCACACTTTTTAGTAACCCTTTCTGTGTCTGCTGGCCACCATGCCTTTAAAAGGCCATGTCTAATTTAGTGGTATAGATGTGACCAAAGTCTTTGAATCCTCCATAAAATAGAAAAATAAAATAAACCGAAAGGAAAAGTCAGGAGTTCATAGACGACACCAAAGTTGGGGACTTGGGGAAGCAGTCGGAACAGTGAGGGGCAGGGCTCCCATTGAGAGGGACCTTAGCATGCTGGAAAAGTGGTCAATCAGGAACCTTGTGAAAGTCAGCAGAGGGAAATTAAAAGCTGTACTTTGGGGAGGAATAAACCCACGCACCAGCACACACTGGGGACCCACCAGCTGGAAAGCAGTTCGCAGTGTAGGACAGGGAGGTCTTTTTGGACACCATGTTGACGACACGCCACTAGTGTATCCTTGTGGCAAAGAAGGCCAACAATATCTTGTGCTACATTAATGGGACCTTGGCCAGCACATGTCAGGAGGTGGTCTTTCCCCTCTACTCTACCCAGATAAGACGCATCTGGGATGCTGAGTCCAGTTCTGGGCTTCCCAGTGCAAAGACGACATGGACACACTGGCATGAGCACAAAGGAGGCGACCAACCTGGCTGCAGGCCGGAGCCCATGACGAATGAGGAGAAGCTAGGAGATTTGGGAATGTCTGCCTTCAAGGAAAAGAGATTACTGATGTCTGCAGCTGCCTCATGGGAGAGCACAAAGATCTTTGAATCTGGTCTTTCAAGTTGGCCCTGCTTTGAGCAGAAGGCTGGTCTAGAAGTGGATGTCCCTTTCTGCCTGCATTATTTTTTTTCTTCTGATTCTGGTACATGAAGTCAAAGACAGAGAGAAAACCCATGCATGCTGAGCTACCCCTACCTATGTGGGCAAAGGAAAAGCAATTTTCCCCTCAGCTCATTTCCCTCTCTTCTACAATGCTGGACCTGCAGGCAGGAAAGATTGTTGACAAACACAAGTTCTGAGGAGAGTATTGAGAGGGCAGCAAGATGGAAGTTGCCCCTTTGTTTTTCTGCAAAGATAACGTGGAAAAGGAAAGAGTCAGAAGTGAAACAATCAGCTCCAGAGAAGGCACTGTAAGCAGTAAAAGAAAAGTGGCCTCAAGGCATGTATGAGGCCTCCCTGGATTCTCAGCAAGCACTTTTGGTTAAAGATCATTCTGAAGAAAAGAAAGAAAGAAAAAAAAAAAAAAATAAAAAAAAAAAAACGCGGAAAAAAAAAAAAAAAAAAAAAAGGAAAAAAAATAAAAAGAGGAGGAACAAAATACTATTTTCTAGCTGGTGAAATTATGTGGGACAAATTTGTCAAGAAAAGCCACTCAGCTCCTTCATTTTGCTGCACTCATTAAAATGGGATTTCTTTCAAAATCAGTTGGAAAAGACCAGGTAGAAAAGGATGGCATCCTGGGGCACCCTATGCAGCCACATGCCAAAAGGTCTGACACCTGGTTTTTATCTCCTGTGCACAAAACTAAATAATGAGCAACTCCACTAAGTGCTATAAAGGAATGAAGAATCAGGTCCTGAATGTACTGCCGGGAGACAGGCGAAAGGCAGTAAAAGCGGTATTTTGGACATCAGCGTAGTAAATCGTATTTCTGCAAGACCTTATATAAAGACGACTTTTCTATTTAGACTTTATTAATTGACTTTAGTGCTAGTCATGATCCATATTTGCAGTGGTCAAAACCATAACTGAAACTCATATAGATGGTGGTGGGGCACTGGAACAGGCTGCCAGACAATTTATGGATGGCCCATCACTGCAAGTGTTCAAGGCCAGGTTGAATGGGACCGTGAGAAATGTGGCCCCGTGGAAGGTGCCCCTGCCCATGGCAAGGGGATTCATCCCTTCCAGCCCAAACCATTCTATGATTCTGTGTTCAACCTTGTTTCAAACTAGCTCTGTCTGGTAGCAAAACCCACCCAGCAGCTGGGAAAAACATTCAGGTAGTTCAGCCTGTGATGAACCCCAAGCATCCTCTGCATTGCCAGTAGCCCTACCTAAATGAGACATTTTAAAATAGCTTGAGGTATGTTTACATGATCAGCAGTCACAGCAAGAGATGCAGTGAAATACAGCCCCACTCAGCTCCATGCATAAGAGATTACCTTTTAAAAGATGACATTGGCTGCAGCAGATGTTATCTCCACACGCATTCCACCTCTGGATTTTACTAATGTAAAGATTTCAGAGCTTCAGATCACAGCCAGGGACAAAATATAGAGAGATTTCAAATCAAGTTATCACAGCAGGACTTTTGGCGCTATTAACATTTCATGGCACCCAGGAAGAAAGATGTAGACATTGTTTAAGTAAGGGAAACGGAAAGACAAAATCCATTTTCTCTCTTTATCAGCAAACAATCCTTCAGTGTTGTCTTCACAGCTTTTTATTTGACATCTTTTAGTCCTATCCAGGTGGAAGGAAAACAGGGAGAAAGAGAATGGCCAAAATATTAAGATACTTTATGCAAAATATCAAAGTCTTTAAAAGATCAATGTTGTATTCAGTGATGAGCTCTATACTGACAAAGCCACAGAAATTGCAGTCTTCTATCTTCAGCCAAAGTGAACAGAAATATCCCCAGGAATATAAAATAATCTGCAGAATTTCCTATCATTCCTTGTGTTAGAACAGCAGAAATTAACAAAGAATTGGTATCCATACCAGTTAATAAAAGCATAGTGATCTGCCCTGTATTCACCAATTTTATTATCAGAATGTCACTTGTGTATGCCTGGTTTAAAAGACAAGGCCACTTTCACCAGAGGGCCTGGCTTAATGGTTGACAGATGTTGTTCCTGCCTAATTTGACTTATGATTTACATTGCTCAGAAGAAATGTATTAATTTGTTAGCCACAAATCCGGAAGATGTTCACACTCCTGATGCTGAACAACACAACTAGCAGTATATGACCAGTATAACAAATCACACTTGATACTCTAATACACTATTATATAATTACTAATGGAGTTTCCCTATGTTCAATTTGCAGTCAACCAATTTCAGAGTGTGTAGCGGTAAGGATCACTGTATAACAGGAACATGCCTCAGCCATGTACTGATTTTTTCTGTCCCCCAGCAATCCACCTCCCTCATATCTTTACGGTGAGTTATCCTTGATAAACCAAAGATTAAGGGGATCCCTGAGGAAAGGGACATGTCTTCTGCAAAGTGCCTATCTTTAGGCACTGCAAAGTCAGAGAAAACTATTTATGGGAGGTTAAGTTTGTAAGATCCTCACACAGCAATGGCACAAACCCCTGGTCACCCCCTGTAGATGTTTGGGTCTTTGCACTGTTAAATGGCTGTGGAAGCTGTGTAGAGACATCTTTGAGTTTAATGCTGTTTTCTTTCATTTTGAGGTGGACAAAGGATGACCTCAGGGAGCCTCCAGAGAGGTTTGCCTTCCTACCTAGGCTGGACTTGGCTCTGAGATCAAGGGAATAAGCCCGGAATGGGCAGCTCTGGAGAGTAGCATAGAATGGCCTGAGTAAGGGAATGGAAATTCTGGCCAGCACATAGAGTTTGGGCCTGCAGGCTTGCAGAAGACTGCAATAACATAACAGGTAACCAAGGGAAAGGGGAAAAAAAAAAAAAAAAGGGAAGGTCACATGAGACAATTTCTACTAGTTGTATAACTGAGCCTTTTGACTCTGTTGTAGTAGCTGCCGTTGACACAGAAATGTGATGAAAGAAATAAGAAAATGCACCTATTCACGGGCATGCAGGATACTAGGAGCCTCAAGTGGAAAAGCTTTCAGAGCTTTGGTCTCTGTTTGCCTGAATTCACATCAGGGATATGTAAAGAAACACCATCTACTGCGAGGGGAGAATTCTCTCAGTATCAAACGAAATAGTCCTAATTCTGCACAGGAGCAGCAGAGAAAACAGGAGAAAACATGTGGGGTGTTCTCAAAGAGCCCACAAGTGCCAGCCAAATGCATGGATTAGTGCTGGCCAGAAATCTGAACAAATTTTTGGATTGTTTCCATCTTTCTTTGAAAAACCTTTTAAAAATACGTTTTTTCTTCCCCAGAACCCTCGGGGATTTCATGTACAGGGGTTTCTTTAAAATAAAACATCAAAGTTTTCCATGGGAAGTAGACATTTTTCATTAAAGATTTACCCAATAACAATTGTCTATTGAAAGTACTCGTAATTTTGACAGGAGAAAAGAAAACAAACAAACAAACAAACAAACCAAAAACCTGCAAGTGGATTTGTTTGAATTGCTGTTAGTTTGCACTCAATTTTCAAATCCTGTGTATTTTCAAACTCTCTTGGTTTGGGACTGGTGTCTCATATCTGGATCCCAAAAGTACACATCCCACGTGTACATCTGCTGCCTGCTACTCTTTCTAAGCAGCGAGACTCCAGAACCCCGCCACCTGAAGCAGCTGGATCATATGCAGTCTGCAAGACTTCATTCCTGGAACCACTGCAACATATCCCTTTAGTCCTTGGTGGTGCGGAAAAGGAAAGGAAAACATACCTTGTGAATGTGATCTCTGTCAGCGTGCAGGCACACACCTTATTATTCATAAGGACAAAGATTATAGCTCCCTGACTCACGGTCCCCATGCCAGCCTATGGGCAGCAATGCCCTGTGACGTTGCTCCTGGCAACGGACAATTTAAAAAGTAAAACACTGATCTGCTGTGCTACTGCCCAGACTGACAGGCAGAGCAAAGGATAACGTCACTAGTGGTGTGGTAACTTGCTCAGCATTGCTGCCCATGGGCCCAGTCAGGGTCAATGGCCGTTGCATTAATGTTTAGCATATTGGCTATAAATATTACAACATAAATTGTGCATGACGCTTGGAGCTCTGCTCTAATATACAGACGTGCTCAGGTGGACAAAGCACATGGCATAAATTCTGCCTATAAAATAGAGTTGCAAAAAGTAAGGAAAAATGGTCTGGAAACTGTAGCTCATATGTATAGTTTTATACGTACCATGTAAGTGCCCATGTGAGAAACCACAAAGTCTTGTAACAAATGCAATTTATTATTCACATCTGACTGCTTTTCTTGAATTCTGGTCACTAATCCATCTTCCCTGGGATTACCTCTTAATGTTTCAAACTCTACCCAGCTTTCAGCAAATGGTTTAAGAACAAGTTTTCCAGCTCTCCCTTCAAATGTGGGCTTTATTCCACATAATTACAGTTTCCTGAGGTCTGAGATGAGTAATATTTAGTTCTGGAACAGTTACAGGTATAAAATCCAAAACGGTAAAACTCATTCAGGCTGCAATGCAAGCTCTGTCCCACTAGAAAAACAGGACTCATAATTGGAAAGGATCTAAGCCCCTTTTTTTTTCCCCTCTTACCAGTGCTGTATTTTAGGTATAAGATGAAGAATATTATATATATATATATATATATACATTTTTTTAAAAATCTATTTTGTAAGGAAAAACTAGCATAATTTAAATAATCACAAGAAAGTCTTCAAAACCTGTTTTGCTAGATATCTGGTACTAAGCATGCCTGCCCAGACATGTAGTCTGCATTGCAACATTCAGTAGTAGTCAAAAGGACAAGAGCAGGGAAAAACATCATTATGCCACTGTATAATTTCATAGGGTAATCGCACTTCAGATACGTCATGGGCCTCTTGTCACCCCATTTCCAGATCAGTCTAACAGAGCTGTGAAAGGTAGGGAGTGCAATAGGGATCATAGGAAGGATGAAGTAGCTCTCGTATTGAGGGCCACCCTTTAGGCTCCTGCCTCCTTATTCTGGAGAAAAACATACCCAGAAGTTTGTGACAAAGGTCTGCAAAATCCTAAGTACTATGGAGCAGATGAAATGGATCATAATTCTCATTATTTCTCACAATGTAAGAGCTAAAAGAGCTCCCAGGGAATTTATCCAGAGCAATTTTAAAAGCAACCAGAAGGAAGTCCTTTTTTATATGGCACAGAGCAGTATCATGGTATTCACTGGCAGCCTGTCATGGGAGTCATCCACAGGNAACAAACAAACAAACCAAAAACCTGCAAGTGGATTTGTTTGAACTGCTGTTACTTTGCACTCAATTTTCAAATCCTGTGTATTTTCAAACTCTCTTGGTTTGGGACTGGTGTCTCATATCTGGATCCCAAAAGTACACATCCCAGGTGTACATCTGCTGCCTGCTACTCTTTCTAAGCAGCAAGACTCCAGAACCCCGCCACCTGAAGCAGCTGGATCATATACAGTCTACAAGACTTCGTTCCTGGAACCACTGCAACATATCCCTTTAGTCCTTGGTGGTGCGGAAAAGGAAAGAAAAACATACCTTGTGAATGTGATCTCTGTCAGCGTGCAGGCACACACCTTATTATTCATAAGGACAAAGATTATAGCTCCCTGACTCACGGTCCCCATGCCAGCCTATGGGCAGCAATGCCCTGTGACGTTGCTCCTGGCAACGGACAATTTAAAAAGTAAAACACTGATCTGCTGTGCTACTGCCCAGACTGACAGGCAGAGCAAAGGATAACGTCACTAGTGGTGTGGTAACTTGCTCAGCATTGCTGCCCATGGGCCCAGTCAGGGTCAATGGCCATTGCATTAATGTTTAGCATATTGGCTATAAATATTACAACATAAATTGTGCATGACGCTTGGAGCTCTGCTCTAATATACAGACGTGCTCAGGTGGACAAAGCACATGGCATAAATTCTGCCTATAAAATAGAGTTGCAAAAAGTAAGGAAAAATGGTCTGGAAACTGTAGCTCATATGTATAGTTTTATACGTACCATGTAAGTGCCCATGTGAGAAACCACAAAGTCTTGTAACAAATGCAATTTATTATTCACATCTGACTGCTTTTCTTGAATTCTGGTCACTAATCCATCTTCCCTGGGATTACCTCTTAATGTTTCAAACTCTACCCAGCTTTCAGCAAATGGTTTAAGAACAAGTTTTCCAGCTCTCCCTTCAAATGTGGGCTTTATTCCACATAATTACAGTTTCCTGAGGTCTGAGATGAGTAATATTTAGTTCTGGAACAGTTACAGGTATAAAATCCAAAACGGTAAAACTCATTCAGGCTGCAATGCAAGCTCTGTCCCACTAGAAAAACAGGACTCATAATTGGAAAGGATCTAAGCCCCTTTTTTTTCCCCCTCTTACCAGTGCTGTATTTTAGGTATAAGATGAAGAATATTATATATATATATATATATATACATTTTTTTAAAAATCTATTTTGTAAGGAAAAACTAGCATAATTTAAATAACCACAAGAAAGTCTTCAAAACCTGTTTTGCTAGATATCTGGTACTAAGCATGCCTGCCCAGACATGTAGTCTGCATTGCAACATTCAGTAGTAGTCAAAAGGACAAGAGCAGGGAAAAACATCATTATGCCACTGTATAATTTCATAGGGTAATCGCACTTCAGATACGTCATGGGCCTCTTGTCACCCCATTTCCAGATCAGTCTAACAGAGCTGTGAAAGGTAGGGAGTGCAATAGGGATCATAGGAAGGATGAAGTAGCTCTCGTATTGAGGGCCACCCTTTAGGCTCCTGCCTCCTTATTCTGGAGAAAAACATACCCAGAAGTTTGTGACAAAGGTCTGCAAAATCCTAAGTACTATGGAGCAGATGAAATGGATCATAATTCTCATTATTTCTCACAATGTAAGAGCTAAAAGAGCTCCCAGGGAATTTATCCAGAGCAATTTTAAAAGCAACCAGAAGGAAGTCCTTTTTTATATGGCACAGAGCAGTATCATGGTATTCACTGGCAGCCTGTCATGGGAGTCATCCAGAGGGAAAAGGGTTTAAAAGTGATTGACTGAGTGAACATGGGAGAGGTGGCACCTCTGTATGATCATCTGCATGCAACTCTCATCTCTGAAGCCCCAAAGCTGCTGATTTCTTTGAGCTGAGGAGTACAGCAAATTCAAGGTTGCTTTGTTCACATCTTTTCCCTGTCACCCTTTTCCTCGGCATCCACCAAAAGTTATGATTAGGGACAGCAGGAGAGATTGCAAGGCTGACCCAAAGAGCAGCATTAAGACTCAGAATGTATAAGCTCTTGAACACTGGTAAAACTATTTTGCTTTAAAGTGCCTGATCACAGGGGGAAGAACAGCCCAGCAACCACTCTGGAGGGCAGAGGCCTCTTCTAAGCTCTTGGTCCTTTCTGCCAGTCCCCTGGGGACATTTTGGCTGCACAAGGAATTTAAGAGAGCACCGGAGATATATATTTGTGCACCTGCATCACTCCCAAAGAACATGGGATGCACACACGCAGAGTACACATACGCAGCACTCCTTCGAGACGAGCTGGGTAGCAGACTCTGGCTTGGCCAGCCTAAAGGAATTGTCATATATTTTACTTCACCACCCTATAAAAACATATAAATGGGGGCAGGTGCAGGAAGGGAGGGAGAGGAAGGGGCAGGGTTTCGCTGCCTGTTCGCAATCCAGACGGATGCCTTTGTGAGAAGAGCGTAGCCACGATACCGCACAGCGCCTTGCCAGAAAACACAGCGAGCTGGCCAGGCTGCTGGGAGGGCTCCCGCCTCCTCCGCTCCGAGGACTGAGTTATTCCACGCTTTGCCCTGCTCCTCCCTCCCCGAGTAATTTCACAGGGCCCGTGTGTGCTGTAAATTTGATAAAGCAGATGGGCTGGCAAGGTCGAGTAACCAGGCAGAGGTATCCACTAACAGAGCTGGTTGATGGCTCCTATTGCTCCTCTTTTTTTTTTTTTTTCCCAAAAAAGTCTGTGGAGGCCGGTTAAAATAAAGCTGACATGATGGTGAAATAGTGATTACCCTGTTTTTTCTGCCAGCATTGCTGGAAACACAGCTCATAAAACACACTGAATCTTATGAAAGTCTTCAAGGATTCAGCAAGAAACAGGAAAATTAATCTTTTCTTCATTGGCATTCATTTCTGCTGTAATGACGAAACCATACTCCTTCTGAAAGTTAAAGACTTTTATTCAAAGAGGACCTGACTCTGCAATCCGGTCGTGTTGAGTAACGTTTCAAGGGGATTTCGCCGTGACAGCTTGCACAAAAATATATTGTTTTCCTACGAATCAGGCCAGCAGAACGGGTCTTTCAGCTTTTGTCACTGCTGTTGCAATTTTCAAGCTGGCCATCAGGAGCAATATGAAGTGTCAGGTAAAATATTTTGTGTCCCTTATTCAACAGACTTCTAGAAACTACATGCCATGCCAGTTTAGGGGACCCATTTCTTAGAGTAAGAAAAGGGTTACAATAATATATTGTACTTCCACAAATAATAATAAAAAAATAATAACAAAAAAAAAAAGCAGCAAACTCAGGGCACTTCATTGTTAGACTGCTGTGGAAGCAGAAAGCTGAGAGGTTGCACAGCACAAAACTGCCAACATTACACTTTTAAAAATCCATCTTCTGCTGCTAACACCTCCACACCCCTGCCCCTTCAAAACCACAAAAACAGATGTGATTGCATAAAGGACTCCCCTTTGCAGGTCAGGTGGAAATGCAATCTGATGTTGCCTGATAGCCCCTTTAAGAAATGTTGTCATAAAAAAGCTTTCTCTTCAGCTCTTTTTAAGGTCTAAACAACATTACGCTCTAAAAGCAGGAACAAGCCTTGCACTAGTGCACAGAGGTTCCGAACGTGGGGGTTTTCCTCTAAAAGCATCCCATAAACCACACTACCTTTCCCCGCAGCGCTCCAAGGAGCACCTCAGGGGCCACCTCATGCAGAAGGAAATCGGGAAGATGTTGGCTGTTTTTGATCAGGGTGATGGCAGTAGGGGTATCACAGCTTGGGTTGCAAGGGGACAGACCGCGGGGTATAGAGAAATAAAGGGTCATGACTACAGAGAACAGAAAAGAGCTGCTGCCCTGCTCGGCTCTCCTGGGAAGGCCAAATTTATGCCTGCTCACCCCAGGCCCATGAGGGCAAAATAAGCTCAAAGCACAGCACGGCGATAAGAGTGGTTTTTTTCAGGCAACATATTTCCTTATGCGCTCTGCAGCACCTGGCTCTGTCTTCTTCAATGCCACTGGTGTTTGTGGCTATAAAATTCTTCATCATGAGCCTTCTAATGCAAGATAGACTTTTCTACAAAATCAGTAATAGTCACTGTTCACCTCATAAATACATGAAGCAACTGATATTTTATGGTGTTATCCATGCCTCATCAAGCATTAATGTATTCCGTGTAAACACATATTCTTTATTTGGTTAAGACAATAACTGTGCCACGTGCCAGACTTACCATTAAATCCCAGTTCTCCTATTTGCAATGGGCTGTAACAGATGTTTCATCCTCGAAGAATATCCTTCATTCCATTTTCTGCGCTAAACACCCCAAAAAATCCTGCATTATTGATCTGTACCAGTTTTCCCTCATTGCCTTTCAAATTACTACATAGAAAGCACTTTGCTGCAGACACATGAATAGCTGTTGGGAGGTGAGTGATTTATATCCTGGCACAAGAATGGCTGAGAATCACATCCAGGATTTAAAACGTAACCACTGGGGGAGCAGGGTGGGGAATACAAAAAAATACATATTTAAAAAAAAAAAAAAAAAAAAAAAAAAAACACTACAAATAATAAAAAAAAAAAAAGAAGAAACCACTTCATATATTACAAACATGTCATCATAAAGCTCCCCCAGACGCCCTCAGACACATGGTGTGAACTGTGGGGCTGTCACACGCAGGGACAGGGCTTGGATTTGATGATCGTTGTGGGTCCCTTCCAACTCAGGACATTCTATGATTCTATGAAACATCTTGCGCTTTAGCAGTCTGCACCAGGCCCATTTCAAGAGCTGGATGTGCCACCTCTGCTCAGGGCAGCCACCAGGTCAGCAGAGCCCTGTGCCCTCATGCCAAAGTAGGGCAGGCTGCTGCCAAGGCTGGCTCAAAGAAGTATTGGTCCAGGGGTGGTTTTAATGACCACACTGATTCTCCATGTAGATGCCACCTTAGTCACGGCTGTGCTTCGTTAAAATTTCAGGCGGGCTTCAGGAAATGCTTTATTTCCATCACACGGCAACGCTTGACTGATTGCCAGAACTGAGACCAGGTCATGAGCTCTCTGCAGCTGCCTCTCTTTTTTATCCTGTTTTACACGCTATGAAGTATGACCAGAAGAAACCGAACTAATTGCTGTTCAGCTAGTTTAATCTCATTTGGTTCTTTCAAGAATCACTGCGTTGTATATTCCAGAAACTACTGTGTTTAGCTCAGCCAGGGTTCTAATAAACATATGTTCCCTTCTAACAGTCTACCAACAAGACAGATAAATCAGCTAGCAACTTCAGATCTGGCACAATCTCCTAACCTGTTTGCATGAAACCTTGTGTAGCTTGGCTTAGAGCACAGTTTACTTCCAATCTGCTTTCTACAAAGCTGGTTGCTGTCTGGAATTGAAAGCGCAACGTGGCAAAACCTTGTTTCTCATACACATAATCCACCACCACCCTGTCTGTACACAGAATCATAGAATAGCTTGGGTTGGAAGGGACCTTCAAAGGTCATCTGGTCCAACCCCCTGCAATGAGCAGGGACACCTTCAACTAGATCAGGTTGCTCAGAGCCCTGTCCAGCCTGGCCTGGAATGTCTCCAGAGAGGGGGCATCCACCACCTCTCTGGGCAATCTGGGCAAGTGTTTTACATATCTGTGCTGTACATCGCCATATGGGTGAGACAAAGCTACAATGTGCTATCAGGCAGGGAAGAGGTCCCTTTCTGTGCTTTTATTAGGTCTCATTGAATAAAACTTCAACTGCAATTGGGAAGCTGGAACTCAAATAAAAATAACTGCTATCACAAATCAAGCAAATGGTATTTCCCCTAATACTATTAGTGGGATTCAGCTCAGCAGAATAAGCCTGCAATAAATATAATCAAAGATACACAGAGAACGCCTGCTGATAAACTGCAGTGTAATTTTCTTTGATGTTTTCTTACAAAATTGTGGGTTTCTACCTGCAATAGTTTGATTAAGGGGTATATGCATTTACTAACAGCGACATTACATTTCACGTCTAGACAGCTTTGTGGACATCAGGTGACATGTTTCTCTTCTGCATGGTTTTTATGATTCAGAAAAAAAAATCTGTGTTTACTCCGTTAGTGCTTTCAGCCAAGATGCTAATTGATTTTCAGTTCATTTTCTGATTCCTTCTCTGACTGTACATACCCAAACAACAATATTTGTTATACTCTGGGTGATTTACAGATAAAAATTTTATTGACCTTATTTGTCAAACCCATTTTTCTCTGAATATGTGTCATGCTGATTTTACTACTGATTCATATTAGATCAGTTTACATCTCACATAGAAACTATCAGCTCATAAACACATTTTCTCGCTGCTTAGATGAATTATATGCTACACAGAATAACTGCCTCCTATGTAATATGCAGCATTACGTATTGCAATATGTAATTACATGTTGTGATACGTAATTACGCAATAATGTGCTAAATATGTACCATTGTGAGACTGCTAAAAAAAACAGTGTTATTGGATAAAGTGTTCCCTGTTCTTGGGTAAAGGGACAGGATCTGGAGGGTCATAGCTGTAAATCCATTTAGGTTCAGCTTAGTCCTAGTCACTAACTACATTTTCCTGGACAACTTGGTCAGGCCAACTCTTCCTCATGTTGTTCACCTCCCTGTGCCATCCTTCCCACTCACTACATGCAAAAATGGTCTCTTCTACTCTCATTCTAAAGAAATCTTAATTTTCTCTGTCCTCCCTCACTCAAACCATAAATCAGCTTCCTGTGTTCACACTAACCACAGTGTCTACAGCTGAAGGTGTTGCGAGTAAAATAACTTGAGATGCATCCATCTGATTTTCACAGAGCAAAACTTTGTTACTGAGTTCAGATGTGGGGCCATATGAGACTGAAATTGTTCTGATTTAATTCCAGTTCAAGTCCAACGAAACTTCAAGACAAAGGCTCAGGTTCAGGGTCAGTCCTGAAGCCTGAAGCAGTTAGTAAGAGTTTTCAGCTTGGTGTTGACTCAGCTCCTTGATCCTAAAACCTGGTTCTACTGAGGAAGACAATTCTGTGCCCTGCTTTTGGGACATGGGGTGGGGTTTTTTTATGATTGTGAAATTTCAGCTGCTAATGTGTTGAGAGTCTGGTGATTTTGTGCCATTGTGAGTTTAGACAGATTATTACCGCGTCCTTTATTCAGGTAAACCCTTAAATAGTTTTGTTAAATCAAAACAATGATGTTTTTTGTTACAGAGGAAAGAAAAGAGAAGCCAGAAGCTGCTGTGGGTGCTTTCTGAACAAACAACATTCAGAAAACCTTAGAATAAACCATATATTCAGTGAATGCAATGCAGGAAATCAATTGTACTGAAGGCTTCTTTATGGTGTTAGGCGCTGAAATTATGGCCCTGTTAAAGTCAATGATTTTTTTGCCGTTAACTTCAAGTGGGCTGGGATTTCATCTCTGTGGCTTTGCTAGCGCAGAGAGAGGCTTGATGAAGAAAATAGGGCCAGAGAAACACCACCAGGAAAACAGCATAGGAAAGGAGCTATACGTAAGCAGAACTGCATCAGGTGATAACTCAAACACCTATGCTATATAGGTTGAGGTGCTGACAACAGGTGCACAAATGGAAGAGAAAATAAAAGCACGGTTTTGCTCTGAATTTTTACTTATACCTCAAAAGTACCTTAGTATAGAAAACAGGAGTAATTTCGTAATACATGACCAGACGCTCTTGCTTTCTGCTAAAGCAGCTGAGAATGACAATTTCCAACTCGTTGCCCTAGTGAGGCATACAGGAAGGGTTGTACTCTGTGGTGGGGACCAGCTGTTAGACTACAGCCACTTGTGTAAATGTGGCGCTGGCTCTCTTTTGCCAAGCTGTTCAGCTTTCCATTTTTTTCAGTGATCTAACTAGTGACCCATCCAAAAAACTCGGGACCCTTCCAAAAAAGATAAGCTGTGTACCATTGTCTTCTACCCACGTCAATGCTCGAAGACATTACAGACATTGGTAAGATATCATAAAAATTAGCAAGTCCTATTAGGGCAAAATATGCTCAGAAATCGTCACAGGCAGAGATGGGGAAAACTTAGCAACTCATTCTTCCAGTTCTATGCTCAGTTCCCCCAACGAAACTTCCTCTAGTAAACACAAATGGTCTTCAAGTATTGTCACTTACAGCCCAGATTCATTCGGAAGCTTTGCAAATGTGAAAAGGAAAATTGCTGTGGTAGAAAGTTCAACAGGTATGTTTCACCTCAAGGAAATATATGTAATATGCATTTTTTTCCAGTTTTAAGAAATAAATGAGAGAGGAATAGTCATCATAAACTTGGAAATAAAATAACAGGGCGACATCCAGGGCAAATCAACCATGCCTGAGAGAGGAAAACCCTGGGCCAAAGGAAGAACCAGCTGTGTAGGAGAGACATCTCAAGGAAGACGCAGTGGGACAAGTGGGAGGGCAGAGCTCAGTCTAGGGAAGAGTCTCTGGAGAGCTCAGCATGGTAACAGAAACACACATGCTATACAAAGGATTTCTGGTATGAGGGTATCTCAACTATTTGTCTAAAGAGCACAGAAAATTCAAAAAAATGGAAAAAAAAAAAAAAAAAGGTGCTGTTAGGTGTGGTTTTCCTTTAAATATTAATGCATCTCAGAACCAGCATTTCTTACCGCTTCTTCCAGCCGCTAGCACCAGATGCCAGGAATGCAAATGAGCAGCTGCCCTTCCCAGCCCCTATTTTGGATTTTACATAGTTGAGAGAATCTTTAGACCTTAGAGCATATTTACTCTTTGATTTCTTTCGCTAAAACAGTCTGCAGCCTGAGTAAACACTGAAGAGGGCATTGAGCCAAGTGGTTTGTCTATACAGGCAGCTTTTTGTTTCTCCAGCCTTCATTCAGATTTACAGCTGAGCAGTTATAAGCTGTGGATGCACCGCAGAGAATCGCCTTCAACTCACGTAAACAAAGCTGAAATCTGTGAAGTTTCCCTCTCATATCCAGATTCAACCAGTTCAATTGTCCATATATATCACAGAATCACAGAACTGTTAGGCTGGAAAAGACCTTTAAGATCATCAAGTCTAACTGTTAACCTGGTGTTGGCAAATCCACCACCAAACCATGTCCCTAAGCACCACATCTACATGGCTTTTAAACATCTCTAGGGATGGTGACTCAACCACCTCCCTGGGCAGCCTGTTCCAATGCCTGACAGCCCTTGCCATGAAGAAATTTTTCCTCACACCCAATCTAAACCTTGCCTGGTCCAATTTGAGGCCATCTCCTCTTGTCCTATCAGTTGTTACTTGGGAGAAGAGACCAACACCCTCCATGCTACAACCTCCTTTCAGGTAGTTGTAGACAGCAATAAGGTCTCCCCTCAGCCTCCTTTTCTCCAGGATAAACAGCCCCAGCTCCCTCTGCTGCTCCTTATACAACTTGATAAGACTCGTAAGACTTGAGGTTCTTTATCTTAGTAATTTAAATCATTTTAGGGAAATTTTGCTGTTTGCCTTTATGCACAATAGTTCTATATTCATAGAACTTCCTTTTATGCAGCACTTCCGTAGCTCCCTGAAGTCCACAGGACAGCTGAGTAATTACCCTTTCCTGTGGGATAAAACTCCTATTTTAGCTTTATTGAGACTACAAATGGAATTCAACTGCTGATCAAACGCCGAATTTTGCCCATCCTGCACCCTGGATCAATATATGTCTATACTTAGATGGATGAATGAAGTGCACTTGCTGTAGACTCTTCTGTTTTGTTTTAGTTTAACAGTAGATTACACTCTCAAGCTACTCACAAGTTTAAAAGAAGAGCCAGGGGTGAGGGGGGTCATGGGTGGTATATAGCTGAGAGTAGTAAACCTGTAAGTATCTACCACCTCTGCCTGAGTGACACATAGCACTAGTCAGTCTATAAATACTGGAGACATATGTATTAACACTGCTAAAGTGAGGTGAAGCAGGGAAGCGTAGAACAATACAGGTACCTTTGGGTTTTCACATTGTATATAAGCTTAAATATATACCTTTCTTGTTTCAGTTTTGGGATACTACGTTTAATATAATTACATAAAAGTTTGCAGGTAACAGAGAATACAGGGAAGAGGAGAATTTACATCTCATTTAATAAATTCATATATATCATATACACATGCACACTATATACATAGAAATATGGTCTTAAGACTTTGTTTGATCCAAACTAGCTTAAAGTGACAAAAGATCTGCATTTTAAATGTTTTATACAGAAAAGTCTGTTTGATACTATTCTATTTGTGCTCTCTCTATGCAGGCATAGCTAGTTATCTTTTTAGCTTATACAGTACAGTTGATAAAGCTTTAAGCACGGAGTAACAAGATAACTGATATCCTATGTTGGAAAAATGGTAGGAATGGGAAAGGGAAAGAAGGCAAATTTAATTTAACTCAAATATTATTTGTATAACAGCTTTTCAGCTAAAGTAAACCAATCCGTAGCATCAGCATTTCAATGACTCTACTTTCCTAAGGCTTTGTTTCCTGGAGTCTCAAAACAAAAGGCTATAGTGTAATTTTCTCCCTACTGCCCTGAGTACTGTTAAAGCCACAAACAACTGATCACAGGATTCTACGGAGCAAAATGATTGTGGCAAATGTGTCAAACATGGAATATGTCTCCATGAGACGTATATTTGGGGGACAGCACTCCGTCATGTCTGGTTTAAGCCTGAATCCTTATAAGGTAGAAAATTATATTTTTCATTCATTAGATTCTTCCTAGTAGGTTATGTTTTTTGACAGATAAATAATCTTATCTTCTGTACTACAACCGATCTACAAATAAGGAGATATCCAATGTTTACCGTCGTTTATAAGCTTACACTCTTTAGCAGAACTTTCGGTCATCATTTTTGCTGATTTTCCCCTGGAGAATTGGGTTTTGGTCACAGTGACTGACTCTTTTTGTCTCCATACGTACACCCACAGCCTCAAGTTCAGATTTCCCTTCAAATCCTGAGCTCACGTGAGGAAACTCAGACTTGTCCTATACCTTTGTGCTAGCTCAGGCACGGAGCTACTTGCACCGGCAATGGGCTGAGCGTAGTACCCCTCATCAGACAGCTACGCACCCGGCAACAAGGTGACATCCTCATGGGTCTCCTTCCAGAAGGGCACCTGCATTGCCTGACATGGAGGCACCAGGAGATGCTGAGTGGCAGAGCCTGTGGACATGCAAGTGTTAGGGACAATGTCAGGCTTTAGAGCAGTGAAGAAATATTTTTATTGGAGGGGCACAAACTCTAGCCTTGAAGCTCTGTTGACACTAATTCTCATAGCCTCACCACCTCGCCCTGGCCTTTAGGGAAGCCTTGCAGGTACAGCCAGCCTCAGCACCTCCTTTCAGCCACTGCGCTAATAAATTTAGTAGTGCCATGGAGGCACCCCAAAGGTCAATTTAGGCAGGCACCAAGCTCTAAACAGATTTTCTTCTAACCAGAACTATTTAGCAGAAAACCAGCTGCAAATGGAGTTTATCCAAAATCACTGAGCACTCCAACAACATCATAAAACACGTGTTTGAATAGCAGGTAGAAGTTAATTACTACACAACTGACTCAAACTCAAGGAGATCAGACCCCAAAACTCTAGAGTGACGATTCAAAATTTATATCTTTCCACCCTGTTTCGAAGTCATGACTCCCAAGGGTACCCAGAAGACCGCTTACTGATAAGGCAAAGTGTCTCAGTCCCCAGGGAGCGTTCCTTAGATGTCCAGTCGAAGGAGGAGAATCTTCAACTGCAGACCCAGTGCTCTGAGGAAGACCAACTCAACGGGGGTCTCCTGCAGGCACCATTCATCCCCCAGTTGAATCGGCACTGTGGTCACTGATGGTAGTGGTCTAGAAACTTCTCTCAACCGAGGCATCTTGTTGGTCAAAGGCCCTGTCTGACGACCAGGGGGTGTGTGAATGACCACAGTGTCCCATCAGCTTAGAAGTTTCTGTTGTTTTTGGGGTGAGGGGGAATGCATCTGCCACAAGTAGTGTATCTATACCGTTGCAATGCAGCACCAACATGCGGGCAGTACTGCCTGCAACCCCAGAGCACCTACAAATGGGTTAGTACTGAACGTGGGAGCATATAGTGTAGTGTTTTACACTCTGGGATGTATAGCCCCTGGAGTGGAGCTGGGGTTGTGCTTCAGTTTGGATGGAACGAGCTGGTGACTGTCTGCTCTGACCCACGCAGATGCAGCCCAGGACTGACATGTCGTCTCTCTCCAGTGGTGCTGCAGAAGGAGACAGCTGCTCCAATCCTTGCTCGGCCACTGACAAGGAAGCAGAGAAGCCTTTGAAATTATTAATCAGTGCCAGAATTGCTAACAACAGCTATTAACATTCCTGCCAGAGATATTTTTTTTTTTTTTTCCCCACGTTTGGGGATGCACTTTTAATGGAAGGGAGGGGAACAAAGAGGACAAGAAAAAAGTGAAAGAAGGTGGGTGATTCTTCCAGGAAGTGAAAGCTGTTATTTTGCAGGCTGTTCAGCACTTCAGGATTATATAATTTAAAATAAACTGTTTCTAAATCAATATAAACCAGGATCAACTCTTATAGGAACACTCAGATTTTATTATTATTATTATTATTATTATTATTAAGCCAGACAGATACAAAGCAAACTAGAACATGGAGTGAGCAAATGCTGCTAAATGCATCTTCTAGTATTTCATTTTTTATTTTATTTTTGCTGTGATGAAGTTGGGCTCCATTTCGCTCCATTTTGTGTTACAATAAAAAAGGCACAAGATTAGTAAATCTGCTGACTCTGTAGAAAGAGTTTTTTCCTTCTGGTGACAACTGCCTGGTTTTTTTTTGCTTCTGTAGTGAATTTATCAGAGGGAGGAAGAGTTGAACCTGCTTTTTATTGTTTATAAAAATCATTATTCATTATCTTATTAAAAAAACCCAAAACATTTGGTAGTATTACTTAAAGAAAAAAGACTCGTGCTGATATGCAAATAGAAAAGAGTACAGTCTGTCTTTCAGCTCTCAGGCTGAGATTGTAATTTTGGCAGCTGGAAAACCCAAACACACACGCACACATTTGCCTTGAAAACTAATGAGACAAAACCATGGATCACTCTAGTGCTATTCATACTACTGCTTCTCACAGTATTTTGGGCCATAGGACATGACGAATTATACCTACTTATGCTATAATAGCCAGGAAAACCCCAGGTATTATAAGAATACAAAGCGCGGTACGAGATGCTATCACACATTTTGGTTCAGGAAGCTAAAGAAAGTACTGTTATTCTCCATTGTGTCTTTGTTTCCCCTGTATTTCTCACTTCTAAGAGGGTGAGTGAAAATATGTTTTTAACTGGACTTTAGGCAATGAAGATTTTAAGAACACCTCTATACTTTCATCCTACAGACTGCACCCAGCTGACAGAGGTGCTCAGTATTAGGTTTCTCATTCCCGTCCATTCTCTCACGAACAGTCCTTCAAGGGTTCATTCCTGCCCCTCTCCATGGAGCATTTAAAGTGCAAACCTGCACCTGGCCAGGGCAGAGCTGGTGGGTCAGGGGCCAGGACCCAGCCTCCCCACACAGCCAGGCTGGGCTTCTGCTGGTGAGTGCGGGGCTTCCAGCAGGGATGCACACCCTGTGTCCTGGGGATGTAAGACTGGATATGAGCCAGAAAGGTGCACTCACCACCCAGAAGGCCAATAGTTTCTTGGGCTGCATCAAAAGGAGCGTGACCAGCGGGTCAAGGGAGGTGGTTCTGCCCCTCTGCTCTGGTGAGGCCACCACCTGGAGTCTTGCATCCAGCTCTGGAGCCCTCAGCACAGGAAAGACATGGACCTGTTGGAGAGGGGCCAGAGGAGGCCACCAAGATGATCAGAGGGCTGGAACAGCTCTGCTGTGAGGACAGGCTGAGAGAGTTGGCATTGTTCAGTCTGGAGAAGAAAAGGCTGCAGGAAGACCTTATTGCGGCCTTTCGGTACTTAGAAGGACAGGACCTATAAGAAAGATGGGGACAGAGTTTTTAGCAGGGCCTATTACAATAGGACAAGAGGTAATGGTTTTAAACTAAAGGAGAGGAGATTCAGGTTAGACATGAGGGTAGTGAAACACTGGCCCAGGTTGCCCAGAGAGGTGGTGGATGCCCCATCCCTGGAGACATTCCAGGCCAGGCTGGACGGGGCTCTGAGCAACCTGATCTAGTTGAAGATGTCCCTGCTCATTGCAGGGGGTTGGACTGGATGACCTTTGAAGGTCCCTTCCAACCCAAACTATTCTGTGATTCTGTGACTCTATGACCTGAGAGCTGGGGAGGTTCTGGCAGTGGGAGGAAGACCATGAAGCAGGTGTAATAGAGGGTCTTCCCATTTCTTTCTTTTTCAGGAGAAATGTCTCTGTCCCCTTATTTCTATCACCCCAAAAGATCCACTCCCAGTGACCTGAAACTCCCCACTGCTCATATGGCTCTCCAAGGAATCTTCTCAGCTCCCTGCCCACATCCATCAAAGGTTTATAACCTCTACCTATTCCCACCCTAGTACTGCTCCTGTGTCCTCAGCTGGAGGGGCTCAGCAGATACAGAGCTGGTGCTGAGTGGTGGCAAGATTTTGATGTAGCCAAAGCTGTGGGAGCTCTTGTCACCTCATTTGAGCTCTAACAATGGTTTCAATAAGCAAGTTAAAGCTCTGGTGTCCCTGTGAGCTCCTTAACCTTGCTCTGGAGCATCCTCCTCCTCACCTATGCTACCCGGCCCCAGACGAAAGGACGGGCACAGTGTGAGAGTGAGGAGGTGGGGATGGGAGAGCGGGACGGCTTCTGCTGGGGGCTCTCTTAGTTACACAGCAGACGTGCAGACAGGCTCAGAAATCTCTGTGCAGCACTACTGAGTATTTCTAATCAATAATTTATCCTTTTTTTTTTTTTTTTTTAAATTTTTTTATTTTTTATTGTTGGACTTTTTTTTTTAAATTATTATATTGCTGAGTGCTGGACTGTTCTCTATGATTTGAAATGATGAGTTTTTAATGATCAATAGGTGCCAGTTTGTACCTTTCTTTTATAGTAGATATAGTGGCTTTTTGTGGAACAAAATAACTGTTCTTTAAAGTTCAGTTATAGTTACAAAGCCTAAGAATCTGGCACAAAAATTTCCAAATGGCCTAGTCCTATTCTTCTTTTTCCTTTCAAGTTGGCCCCTCTCCCCTGCAGGTTTTCCTCTCTTCATCCTGATTAAGGCTAGGAAAAGCCTCACAGATTCTCTTTCAGACAGGAAAATTGCTTCCTATCCATGTCTGGCTCTGAAGCAATGTTAGCAATAGCTATTGTGTCCTGGTACTGTGACCCCCAGGGTGGGCTATGCTGGAAGCAACAGCCAGTGAAGGAAGCAGAAGGAACATGAGGTACAATTTGGATGCACGGAGCCCCTGTAAGGTTGCCTACAACCTTCACCATGTCTCAGAGAACACAAGTATTCGGAGAGCTGAATCCCTAGACATTTTTTTTATTTTTTTTTTTTAGCAGGAGCCACCTGCCACTGGGAGAATTATAAAAAGGAAAGTCTGTGAGGGAGAACTCAAAGAAATGTATTTATCCCTTGTTTAAAAAAGATGAAGTGCTGCAGGGAAGTGTTGGTCTCTAGTGGGCACTTCCTAGCTGCAGCAAGTTTTCTTCGTAGTTAGGTAGTTGGCAATAGATCATCTACTGCTGTAATAACATGACTCTGAAGTACAATTTCTGATGCTGGCTTGGAGTTCATAGAACAAAATCCTTGCTCAGTTATTACTGCACTCTCCATATGTCTTAAATAAGGCTGAGAACTACCTTCCTAGGTACAGGTCTCCTGGCAAGAGAACAATACTTGCTGTTCCTTGTGCTCATGAGGATGGGGCCATTTT
Source organism: Pampusana beccarii (assembly GCA_013399365.1). Classification (NCBI taxonomy): domain Eukaryota; kingdom Metazoa; phylum Chordata; class Aves; order Columbiformes; family Columbidae; genus Pampusana; species Pampusana beccarii. The sequence continues at coordinate 352,596 of VWYH01010259.1, read as the reverse complement.
TATAAAAGTAGATCAGCATCAAAAGTGGGTCGAGAATTATTTCCATGTAGTAGAGACTGGTTGTCTGAGAAATCAGTGGGGTATTCTAAATGATATTAGAAGTTCTTACTGCTTAAAATTAGACTGGAAATTCACTGGAAAAATACTTAGATAGTATGACAGACCAGGTGAGGTAAGAGGTATGTTTTTTATCTGTGACTTAAATCTTTTTACAATTCCTTACACGGGCACTGCCTTCAAGGTGTTGGAGTGAAGGAAAAGATTCTTTTTTGTAGTAGCTGAAGACTGGGAAGTTGAGGTAAATAAAAGATTTGCCAAAGCACCTGTCAGGGGCACAGATACACACAATGGAAGAAAGCTTAACATGCTATTTTATAAAGGAGCAGAAGGCTATAAATACTAGGTAATCAGGTTTTTCGCTTTTATGGCTCTACACATCTATCTATCCCTTGGACACAGGACTGCATTATTAAAGACAAGCGCTGGACAAAATCATAAAGCTCCAAGTGCTTTTCAATTGCCTCATATTCCCAGCCTGATATTTAAAAGAAAACAAAACAAAACAAAAAAAAGAACCAAAACCCAAATGAGAGACAGAAAAAAAATCCTGCTAGACATGAAGTGTAGCCTTAGACTAGCCCATCAAATGATGAATTATTATTATTGGCATGTCACAGTATTTTTTTGTTTTAATGGGAAATGCGTGTTTGGTAGGCTAGACTTGTGTTAGAGAGTGCTAACAAACACTATTAGCCTAAGCCATGCAGGCATGTGGGTGGACGTCTCTCCCGATCAGACCCTGAACTGCTCTGACATACTATTCAGAAATAAACTATGGAAAGTGAGGCACCCACGGCTGAAACACTTCTGGCCAGCTTTCGGTGTTTATCCACTGATTATCAGCATCAGTACAGCTCACTGTCAGCACTTGATGTGCTGCATTTGCAGGCAGAGAATCAGGAATCCACAATGTCTTGCACCACTAAACAGTTGATGGTGGTGCATGGTAAATGGATTTTCAAACACAGAAGAGTGAATGCCTGTGCTATTTGTTAATGTTCTCCTTACAAACTAAAGTACACCTTTGCTTGCCTCTTCCCACAAACTCCTGAGCAAGTAATAACTAGGATTGGTGAGTGGGCAAAAATTTCTTTATTTCGCGTATTCCTGTTCCTGAGTACTGTTGGTTAGAAACAGTAGCTGCAGTATTTGGAAAACCCAAATAAAATAGTGTTTCAAACTCGGTAAAATTAATTTCCTTTGTCCTTCTTGGTAATGGAAAATACTGAAAAGGAAGGTGGAGCAGCAAGCCCTGCAAGGCCCAAGATAAATATTCACTATGCAACAGGAAGAAAAAAGATAAGAAGATAATCACCTTCCTTCATCCACTCTGAGTACCTCCTGGTGTTTTCGTGACTTAGACCTTCTCGTCCATTTTCACTGCTCAGTGTAAGGAATGCCGTCCCAGTTTGCCCAGGTCCCATAAGGTCATTTTATACATAGTGGAGAGCACAGGCACTACATCTAACCTAGCTAGACAGCTGCATCAGTGTGAGATGAATCATCCTCCTAGGATTCCTACTCTTGAAGGAGCTGTGGGCAGACTAGCTCAGGCTTTTGGTGCTATGTTAGATGACCATCTTAGGGCAGATGAATCCATAAGAGTTCACAGAATTTCTTCTCTAAGTTCCCTCTCAGATCACAGAATATCTTTAATATCTGACACCAGACTTAAGTCTACAGTGAAAGGCTTAAGAACATAGCTATAATGAGCCATGGAAAAAAAGCAGGAGAGCCCATGAACATCAGCAGTGGTCTAGATCCTTACAATAAAAGCATATCTGTTAAAAAGAAAATTCACAAAAGTTCTTAAAAAGTTGTCGGAGCTCCCATGCTGCAGTCAAAAAACACCCTGCAGAGGTCCCTGCCAGTCTCACCCAGAGGAAAACTCTCTTGGTGGCCACATGGGGAACAGCTTCATCTGTGGCAAGATACGTTGCAGGCATGCAGCAGACAATAAATGAAAATCTTTTAGTACCAGTACTCTCTTCCTGATGTCTGTCCTCTCTTTCTGAAGGGTCTGGAGAGAAATGGGCCAAGTCAAAGCAGAGGAGCTGGCCGGCTGAAAGGGGCTACAAGAGCTTCATGATGTGTCCCTACTCTGCTAGGTGCCTGGAAATACGAAAGGTATTTTGTATTTCAGCATATTCAAATGTGTTTCCACAGCGGTAAGGTCTTCAAGTCTTTATCTATGTTTCATGTTTTGGTAGATAGATAAATGCAGCTTGCTCTGGTTTAGGAGGAAGCATAAACAACCCACCAGCAAGAAACACGTAGAAACATAAGTCTGAACAGTACTCAGCAAGCTGGCCTTGGACTTACTTCAAGTGACTGAAGCAGAGACATACTGGCCATTCACTGCACGGTTCCCACCTTGGACGGTTGTTTCTCCAGGGAAAGGACAAAGGTTTGCAATGCAGAGCATCACACGCACTCTGCTCATTTTCCCCAGACCCTGACAACTGCAACAGACCTACTCACTGTGAGTAGCTGCACTTTGCAGCACACACATGCCTGCCACGAGGATTGAGCCTAAAGACAAGAGGAGTACGGATTCCCTGCCTCAGGGATGCTCTCTCACTCCTGATGGCAGCGAACTGCTGTTATAAAGAAGGGCGCTCTGTCTTTCTGAAAAGACGTTTTGCCTTTGAGCTGAACCGTCTGTGCCTGTAGGTACATTAGACATTTCCAGATTATTTTCCTGCGGCTTTCCATCCTTCAGGTTTCAGGAGGTGCAGGAACCCAGCCTACCGGTACATCTTTCTCTCTCTTTCTCTCTCTCTGCCTCTTCTGCCACTTCGGTGACACAAGTAATACACTGTGCTATGCTCCCCATGCACTTGGCGTGTCATTCTTCCCCAGTTCGAAGTCTACCATGGGCCATTCCTAACATGATACTTAACAATGCTCAGTAGTTAGTCCTCAAAAGCTACCCCGTAGTGTGTCGCAAGTTTGTCTTGGCAAGTAGCAGGTTGTTTTATTGGTTATAACAAGGGATTCCCTAAAGGTGGACATACAATAGGTTCCCAACTCCCTCTTCTGCTTAAATTTCTTACATTTTCTGTGTAGCTTGTGGTGTTAAAGCAGTTATGATACAAGGAAAGATTTTTGTTTTGTTCTGGTTTTATGTGGAAAGTCTCAGAGTGCTGAGTGACTCAGCTAATGTGACTTTTGAAGATGTACTGCCACAGCAAGACACTCGGAGATATGGGGATTTCTTCATTTCCTTCCCCTCCCACCCACTTTCTCATTGTTTGTAATTTCTCTGCCAGATGAGCTGAAAATCAAAATCTTACTGCTGGAGGGAATATACCGTACATCTGTTTCCAAGTTCAGAAATTAATGAGATTATATTGTTTGTGGATCTACAAAGACATTCCCTTGTTCTAACAAAGACTAATGCCAGTCCTGCTGCACATGGTTACATTATTGCTGCTTTATATTTTCCTTATTACTTTTGAAAATTATTGCACTTCATCTCGATCATGAAATTGGTATGAGACACAACACCCTGTAGCTGCTTAATTATGCATGTGAGTGTTTGGTTTATGAAAACTATGCCTTTCATGTGCAAGTCTCTAGTAAGGCGATGACTCCCGTGTAGTTGTCTTGTGAGACACATCTCTGCATGACTTTGCAGCTACCTGCACCAGAGTGTCACAACATTCACATCACAGCATGCAACAGCATGCCACCATGAAACGCAATGAGAAAACAGGAAAATACTGCTATTATGCCACGCTGACATTGTCTACTGTAAAATTCATAGCAGCCACATTTCCCTGAGAAAGCACGGGACTCGCTCTCTCAAAACCAGGCTCATCGTGGAGACCAAGACTGAGGAAAGAGCCCTCGGGTCCACTTCCAAACATCATATGGCTACTGCTGCTGTTTGCGCCTTTGCTGCCTTCAGTGTCACCCCGTGCAATGGCACTGTGATAGAGGGAAAATTTCCCCCTTCATCAAGCTCGAGAGGAATTCCCCCTTCATCAAGCTCGAGAGGAATTAATTCTCCCATGCAATGACTCAGACCAAAGTGGACTGGCCTCCATTTCAAAAATCGCCCCAGATGACACTCCTGGTGGTTTCAGCACACAACTAATGATTTAATACTCCCTTTACTCCCAAAGTTGGCTCTATGGGAATGGCAGGACAGTGCACAGAGCTAACACTGCCAGAGTCTGTTCTGAAGGTACTGTGAGGAGAGATTGAGTCATTCTGTCCAATTGCTCTCCACATCTTCCAACACCATCTTGTCAAAATACAGAGAAACACCAACGTGATTTCAGTATTTCATCATCTTTCCATCATCTTTGCCAAGTCTTGGGAAACGGGAGAGGTGCCTGAGGACTGGAGGAAAGCAAATGTCACTCCAGTCTTCAAAAAGGGTAAGAAGGAGGACCCGGGTAACTATAGACCGGTCAGCCTCACCTCAATCCCTGGGAAAGTGATGGAACACCTTATCCTTGGTGCCATCTCAAGGCATATCAAGGATAA
>VWYH01010259.1:321190-347244 GCA_013399365.1 Pampusana beccarii | reverse complement strand
CTTAAATTTGAGAAGAAACTTCTTCTCAGTGAGGGTGACGGAACACTGGAACAGGCTGCCCAGGGAGGTTGTGGAGTCTCCTTCTCTGGAGACATTCAAAACCCGCCTGGACGCCTTCCTGTGTAACCTCACCTAGGTGTCCTGCTTCGGCAGGGGGATTGGACTAGATGATCTTTTGAGGTCCCTTCCAATCCCTAACATTCTGTGATTCTGTGATTTGATTGTCCTATATCTTTTGTAGATTGGAGGATTACTTGTCAGCTAGCACTGTCCCCCTTGATTTCTGTATTAGGCAAGTCTTGGACAAGGAATGTTATGCTTCTTAAACTATGCTTCTGCAATGAAGATCTAAATTATTTTCTTCTTTGGCTCATTAACTTGTCCTTGCTGTTGAGAAAGGACACTACTGCTTATGAGTTAAACGTTCACTTCAGCTGATGAAGAATGCCAAAGATATTAGCATGGATTCATCTCCATTTTGTCCACACTTAATATTAAATTTCCTTGCAGGTTAAGAGTAATGTGAAATGCCTTAAATCACTGCAGAACTGTTTTGTGTGTGCTGGCCTGTCAGCAGTAAAATATATTAATAATAATACTGCAAATGGCAGATGGGCAGAACAAAGAGCTAGAATATGGCAAAGATAGTCAGGATAACGACATAGTGATGAGCAATGCAGCAGGACAAGAGGCTGTGGACCAATTCGAAAAGTAAATTATAGCGAGGAAAGGCTTATTGCGAACAGTCATGATGAATATGTTGTTTTCCTACAGATAAGTGTCTAAGGACCAGATTAAGGACATTTCCCAAAACACTGGTTAGTTTATTTTAGTGAATTATGATGTAATAAAATAAGTTTTCCTGTGACAGTTATCTGCTTTTCCATGTGCAATGACAGGTAGCACATTAACACATGAAAGAGACTTCAGATACGAGGTGGGTTCCAATGTTCAGCAGATCTTGGCTGTGGACCTCCCCTTCTTCTCAAAGCCGGGCCCCTTCCTACCCTGACAAGTTATATTGGGATGCTGCCTGCCAAGGACTCACTTTTTACCTTTAAAACTCCTTAATTTTATATGTTACCCAGAATTCCTTGCTTTCTAATAGCTGCAACTTTTTTTTTTTTTTAAAGTAGTTAGACAAGCTATGTATTCATTCACCTTTTGATAGGATTTTCCCTGCAGTAGGGACATTACATTTAATAACCTAAATTCTGTTCAGTTACATCAATATAAATGTTACGCTCTCAAAATGTGTAGTTTCCTACTCTTAACATTCAGTTGAATCTGTTTGTTGCTACTTGTGGGTTTGAATTGTTTTAATGATAGCTTTGGTGTTCTTAGTTTTAGGAAATTAGCATATTAGATGGATTTTCTCCCTTTTTCTTGGCCTTTGTGTAGACTTCTTTACAAATAAATACAGACAACTAACTAACCTTATTACTTAGACCATGAAAGCAGATTGGCAACAGGATTGCTGCTTCGTTGTATTCCTACAAACAAGAAAATCTGTCCAATTGCTAGAATGGATTTATAATGATTCATAACGGACTACTTGTTCACACAACCCTACCAATTAACAATACACCAGAGATTAATTTGTCTTGTGACATTTAGCGCACATGTTGCACCTACCAAGGGTACATGTGGTTACCCATTAAGGTAACCTGACAACCACATCTTCGACTAGCTCCAAGTCTTTCCGTGAGAATCCACCAGTATCTATAACCACCTCTGTGGAAAACAATAATAAAAAAATATATTCCGGGCAGCTGTTGCCTTCAGTATTTTACATATCAGCTGCACTAGTGTTTTATATCACAAAATGTCCTTAGCCGTAAAATAACTCCATTTGCAAATACTTCTACACATCACAAGAAGAATGCATGGAGTGTTTCTACAAGACTGCACCCTTTAAGTCCCTGATTCTGCAAATGCTTGACTTTGATGAATGTGGCTATTACCCGTGTTTCTAAGGTTAAGCATATTCATGTCCACAGGATCACTCCTTAGCTCCCAAGCATCTTGAAGCAGGAACATTGCCTAGAGATGAGTACACCTCTGGGAATAAATTTTCATTGATGTGCCTCCATGCACAGTGTATAAAGAATCAATGATGTATACATTTCTTTCCTTTTAATGAGAATAAATCCAGCCTGTGTCATCAGCAAGACTAGTTTATCACCAGCACATCACAGCTAAATGAGTCACAAGTCAGCTAAGGCCAGTCCTGCCTCCTCAGACCTCACCGTGTCCCATGGTGGTTTCTACCCACAGAAAATACAGCCTTTAACAGCACCTCATCAGGACTTACTTAGCAGAGGATACGATTACAAGTTCAAATCTGTGTGTTTTACGTATTTCAGGTAAATATCATCCTGTTTTTATAGGGCCATACTGTGATGGAGCTCAGACAGGGAGGTTTGAACTAAACTGCTGTGGCAGCAGACAACCCAACGGGTTTGAAAGGAATGAGGGCTGTAAAAAACATTAGTCACATATCATTGTTAAATATCTTCGCAGAAGAGCATATTGAGAGTTCATTCCTGCTAATTCAGCAAAACAGAAGAATAAATGCAGTTTATTATTCTTCACACAGGCATTTACTGTTTCAGAGGATCAGGACTGCAGCACTTGAGCAGCAGAGCAAGAAATACACAGGTTTGGGCAATCACAATGTTTTCACCAGTACAAGAAATAGCTGTATCTGCCCAAATACACTCTGTAGAGATCAGCAGCCAAGGTCTCAAAAATAAAGTTGTAGAACTGGATTATTTGCTTAAGACAGGAAAAAAGCCAACAGCTACCCCACACACCATAACCTCCAGCATGGCACTGCGCACACACACAAACACATTCCTGCAATGCCCATTTTATTGCCAATGCCAGCTCTGCATCTTCCTCGGAACTGGAGATCAGAACCAGAGGCTTCAAAGCACAATCCAGTCAATTTTTGTGTGCACACCCAGAGAGAAATGTTGAGGGTACGGCTCAGAAATCATGCTCTGAACTCCTGGGGCACAACTAATTCATCCCAAAGCTTGGTACTACGAGAGTCACCCCACCAGCGCTGCCATGGGGAGGATACCCCACTCTCAGGAAGGCCTCGCCCAGCCCCAAAAATCCATTTGGCTTCCCCGCCACTGGAAAGATCCCTGTTGCTGCCCACCCCACTCCAGACAGTCCCCAGACACGGTGGCAGCGCTTCCAGTGCCCTCCCATCAGCAGATATCCATGGCAACCTGTCTCCAGCCCTGGGAGGAGGCAGCTAAGCTGGACTGAAAGCCTCCCTTCTGCTCCTGCCTCCACCACACATGGCAAACGGACAGGCAAGAGGTTTCCCCAGCTCCCTCAGATCAGGATGTGCATCTCTGCCTCCCTTTGTTCCCTTCTTTTGAGCCATCACTGGCATTCTCACCCGCAGGCACCCTCGCGCTCTTGATGTTGCTCACTTGACAAAGATACCGTCCGCTGGCGCTCCTCTCACACCCTGCCGAAATTAGCACTCAGTAGCCGAGCCTTGCAAATCACTGACAAACGCAGAGGCTCCGGCCATGCCAAGGCTTTTGTTGTGCTGCCCTCAGAAACCAGGCAGCCACGTAATAAATAGATTCTTAATAACACAATTAAATTGGGGGATCAAATAACTGTAATCATTGTAAAGCGGTTGTTGATGCCACAGATATTTAGACAGGATAACAGATTGCACAGCGCGTCCTCTCCGCTTGCCAGCAGCTAATTTGCACACCGTGGCCCCGTGGCACAGCAGCTGAGCCCCCAGTGGATTTGCAGCAAACCTGTCGGCCACGGGGTCCACAGGCAGCAAGCACGCACAGATACAGGCCTTCGCACTGATTTCTGGCAAATTGTGATATCAGCAGCCCTGGACCGAACTGGGCTGCCAAAGAATTTTGAACTCTGTCCGGGGAGTGTTTCCATCCTCATTTGTGAGCTAATATTTTCAGATATCCAGCTAAATCTGAGTTGCAGTTTGGCTTTGTATTCCTCGAATGAAACACTTTTTGTTTCACTCCGCAGCACTCCTTGCCAGATCCTTTGTAGGAGGAAAGGCAGTGGAGTTTGATGGAAACATAGCGCCAGCACACAGTCCTGCCTCAGCCAGGCTGCAGCAGTTCAGAGACTGGTGCTAGATCTGTGTTGCGTCCAACTTGTCTCTGACTCCTGTATTACCCTAAAGAGAAGCTGAGAGACAGGTGTCTTACCTTATTTTTTCCACGGAGAGACCAGTGTCAGATGCCTCTGAATCTACTTTCCCAAGAATCTGCCTTTCCTTTGGCTAGTGCACACAAAACCCTGTGCAGCTCTGCAGTCTTACAAAGGTCTTTCAGGATTAGTCACTGAATACACAATCCATTAAAATGCCTTAGAATATACCTATGAAACATCTGTGATAAATTTAAGAAAAAAAAAATTGCATAACTATTTTATATATTAAAACCTGAGGCTTTGCTTTCTTTTCCCCAGAAATACACAGAAAATTAAGAACATCTGCAATCTGAAGAACTTCTTTGTACCCCCTTCTTAAATTCCAAATTCTGACGATTGTAGCGGGTGAGTTTGTGAATGGCATGGATCGGGGATGTGCTTCAGGTGACTGATTGACATAACTGACTAAGAACCGACATCTTCTTCAGCTGTGCTGTGAAAATAGCAACCTATGGCAACAACAGAAACCTGTGTTTTCCCCAGACAGATGCAGCGGATGGGCCACATATGTAGCCTATTAATACGGAGAGATGATATATACAGGCTTTCTGCCTCATCCTTCTAAAAAGGTTATTAACTGTCGTACTTACATCTGAGGGGAGAGACTGGCCAGAGCTGTCATATGTTCCTGTCAGATTTTTCATACTAGCACCGCAAATTAGGGCTTTGGGGAGTTAGCAAAAAATAAAGATAGGTGCTATGGAGCCGGGAGGAGGAAAATGTTGAACGCCGTATTTGCATAGGGTTTAACAAAAACGGGATCAGAGTGAAATTCAGCCCCATGCAGAGGGCTAGCTTGAGTCCCATGAAACACCCCATTAAACTCTGACAGCTTGCATTATGCACCCCACAGCTAAGGTAGATCCTTCGCACATAAAAAATACCCCCATTGAAAAAGAGCAGTCTGGCTTGGATGTCCACAACTTTTCAAGCTGGCTCCAAAACGATACAATGCAGTATCAGCATACACCAATACCATCCTTGGGAACAATAACGTACATAAAACGCAGCTACCACTAGAACCTAGAAGGGGAGATAGAGAGAAGGATCATAGCAATTTTCTCCTACGCAGGAACAGCCATTATTGGTCAGCAATACAAGGGCTATAGAAGTGATGAATTTCCCCACTAGAAGTCCAGTTACAAGACTCCTCCACTTTTGTGTCATCTGTTCACTGCATGTTCATATGCTTACAAAACCAACATTATCAGGCCTTATTCTTTCCTGCTGGCTATTTCTATATAATATTCTACATGTCACATCTTGTCGTAAGTCTGAGCACCTTAGAGGCTGCCCTGTGTACAATTCAGGTCAGCAGGTCAAGGGCGGTGATTCTGCCCCTTTGCTCTGGCAAAGCCCCTCCTGGAGTCCTGCATCCAGTTCTGGGGTCCTCAGCACAGGAAAGACATGGACCTGTTGGAGAGGGGCCAGAGGAGGCCACCAAGATTATCAGGGGGCTGGAACACCCCTGCTGTGAGGACAGGCTGAGAGAGTTGGGGTTGTTCAGCCTGGAGAAGAGAAGGCTCCAGGAGACATTATTGTGGCCTTTCAGTACTTAAACGGGGCCTGTAAGAAAGATGGGGACAGACTTTTTAGCGGGACCTGTTACGATAGGACAAGGGGTAAGGGTTTTAAACTGAAGTAGAGGAGACTCAGGCCAGACATGGGGAAGAAATTTTGTACAATGAAGGTGGTAAAACACCGTCCCAGGTTGCCCAGAGAGGTGGTAGATGCCCCATCCCTGGAGACATTCAGGGCCAGGCCGGATGAGGCTCTCAGTAACTTGATCCAGTTGAAGATGTCCCTGGTCATGGCAGGGGGTTGGACCAGATGACCTTTGAAGGTTCCTTCCAACCCAAACTGCTCTATGAGTCTATGACTCGAATGTTTCTACTGAATCGAAATGCCTTATAATATTTCAACCCCCTCCTAATTTAGCCTGAGGACTTTGCTTCCGCCCCGTTTTGGCTCCCCACTGCCTTCACTGGTTCACTGCTTGTTCCTGCCTGTGCTTGCGGTCTTAGCTCCAGTGCTCAACCCACCTGAGTGCATCGATTACCCTGATGAAGCTGTAATAACTGCCTAGAGATGACTTCTGAAGAAAAGAAATGCAGAAAAGATGAAATAATCAATTCTGGTAGGAGTAGGATTCACATTGTGTGTTGCCTGAAATCTGACAAGCCTTAAAAAAAGAGCACGAGCGTTTTGAGAAACTAGCTAAAAACCTGGAACAAACAGTAAAAATCATTAACTGCTCATGTTTAGAAGTTCAAAGTACAGAACAGACACAGGAGAGTTTATTTCCAGCCTAACTGGAGCTTTACTTTCTCCTTTGTTTAGATAGTACAGGGCAGCTGGAGGCAAAGATTTGTCATTTTATTTATCTGTAAAGTACCGTGCACACCTCTTGCCCCATATATACAATAAAATACTAATAGTCACAGTAGCAGCAACAAAAAGCTCTTGGGAAAGTTTGCTCTTTGGAGGCTTCAAGAGCCATCTCTACCCAGTTAAAAAAAAAAAAAGGAAAAAATAGTCCAAATACATCAGAGTAAACTACAAATAAGCACTAAAAGAGACCCCAGGATTTGAGAGTTTCTCAAAGATTTACTGTGCATCACTGGAAGGCTTTGCTCACTGGGAGAAAGATAACAAAGCTTGCTTATACAACTAGCAATTTGACTTTAACAACAATTTCCCTCCAATTGTTTTTGAAGATATAAATGTTTTGTTAAAAAAGAGCTTTCCCTACCCAGAACCTGACAGCTTCTGCTTGATCCTGCAGTGAAGTCATCATAATCCTGTTTTATGATGCCACAGTCTGTTGCCATGAAAATAACTGTTGTGTCATAAATTCGGCATTGTAACTTTACTGTGGAATGAAGAAAGAGAAAACAGGCTCTGAGGGTAAAAATACTTGGTGAAGCAAACAAATGCCTTTGAAAAGTAGCCACAGAGGCTCAAGGGAAAAAGAAGACAAAACACCTGAAAAGTAAGCAGGTGTCAGCAATGACACAAGTGAAATTGCCCCCAGTGTGAAAATTCTTCCACACAAGACAAACCAGAGGATTTAGGTCACAGAGTAGTCATGGCTGCGTGAAGGCTGGAACATATGGAATTTTTTGCTGTTAATTAGGGTGTGCCTATGGCAAGGCCACTGCAGTTAGGTTTGCTTCAGTTCAGAAATGCTCAGCTCAGCATAATGGTCTGGTTGGAATTCAGAAAAGAAAACCATGTGTGGGTTTGGGTTGGGTCTTTTGTTTAGTTTGGGTTTTTTTTTGGGGGGGGGGGGTTGTTTTCACAAATGCCAGAACAGACAATGTAGAAATCAGGAGGAATAACAATACAAGGAATGAAAGAGTCCTCACAGTCTCCAAGATAGGGTGATGATGTCCCAGGTGAGAGACCCAAGTTTTGGATGCCAGCTGGGACACAGATCCCATACCATTCTGCTTAGGGTTGGCTTTTGTTCTTCACAAAATGAGAACAGTGATGTTCAGTGACCCATGCAAAGTTCACTGGGTTCGGATGACGGGGATCTGGACTCTGTTCTTGTCACTTCCATCACGGGGTGAGTGATGCTGGGCCAGTTATATTGCTATACCCCAGTTTCCTCAGCTTAAACAGGGCTAACAATACTGATCTCCTCTATAAAGAGCTTCCCAGGACACAAAAATCTGGATGTTATTATAGTGATTGGCAATCACATCACTAGGGTGGGACTAATTTGTTCAAATTCAGATGTTTAAAATATTTTAACTCTTTCACACTAACTCTAAGATGATTCTTATAGTCAGTTTAGACGTTAGCATTATCTTTTGTGTCTGTGCACAATATCTACAGGACTTGAACCAATCACCAAATGTAAATGCAATCCTGAATATGAACTACATATCATGCATACATAGAATCACCTTTCAAAGGAACTATTGAATTCTCAGGAACTGAAATCTTAACCTATGAAGTGAAACACTCTGGCTCCACAAAGAAACATGTTATGTAGCCAGCTTGTTCGGGCTTATTTTCCGTGTACTATTAGCTCAGTAATAAATAGAAGTCTTACTTGTGACCCCTAAACAAACCAAGGCCATCCATATAGCTCTTATGGTGATGTTTTTTGTCACTTTGCTCTTCTTCTCTGAGTCAAACTTTAACAAAAGTTTAAATTGGGGACTAATAGTGATGTGGAGTTCTGTGGACTCTGGATAGGGTCTGTGGTGAACCACAGTGCCACATCCACACCAGGCCTTATACAAGTATCAATGTGTCTTACAGATGACTGTCCTTGTCATAGCCACCCACGATGTACCTTACAGACCTGGCAAGGTGGGACAGTACGACGCTGGGGGAAAAACCTCAAGTTTATTGAAGTGCCTCAATGCTCATAATGAACTTAAGAGCTGAAAGAGGCTTTTATTAAAAAAAAAGAAAAAAATAGAAAAAGAAAAAGCCTTTAAATTGTACTCTCTCACCTGAGCATGAATGGGTCCAAATTAACATTTTAAATGAGGCAATTTGCTGTAGATCCAAGCAGGTGATCAATCACACTTTATCTAGGTCTTTGCAGGGGAAGAGACACTGAATGGAACTGCAGCATTTAAAAGAAAGAACAAAGACACCGATACACCACCGGTGCTGCCTGTCATCTCCAGAATAAAGAGAAGGAGATTTTAGAGAGTCTCCACTACAAGGAGATGCCCCTTTTATGAGCAAGCTTTATTGAAAAAAGCTCACAGCTTTCATTTCTGTGGTAAAACCTGAGAAATGGACCAAGCAAGACTTACATTCAAGGCATCGTTCTTCTGGTCCGTTTCCCTTCAACGTTTTCTGTTACACATTTTCCATTACCGCAGCACGTATTTGCCAGTTCATTTGGCGGCCTGTTCTGCCCTATACGCAGACCTCCTTATTGTATCAGGTCATATATGAGGCTCAAGAGCAACTCAAATGTGAAAGGGAGCCTTCACTTAGTTTCTTAGTTGTGTTGCAAATGCTGCACAAAGGCATCTGAAATTTCCTGAAGGACACATTGGCCCACAGGCCACAGTGGGACACCATGATTTTCCATCAGTGTTGCGGGGATTGAGAAGTTTGAAGGCTTTTTTTCTGTTGGCTTTGTTGTTGTAGTTTTCTTGCAATGATTTCACAATGGAAATGCACATCACATGAGATCTTCCAAATATAGCCTGTACTGATGAGAAGAGATATATTTATCTCCCTTTGTACTTCTCTAAGACCACCTCAGATACAAAGAGCAGAGGTTATTTGGGGTGATGTCCCAGTTGTTTTAGCCTTTCTGTAATGCAGCTGAATACATGAAGTTGGATTTATTGACTAGGTTTACACTACTGAACACAGGAGTTAACTGAAGTGGGGAAAGAGATTGGATTAAGGCAACAGAGATTTTGGCTTTTACTCAATCAAGAAATTAAAAAAGAAAAAAAAAAAGAAAACATAGAGCAGCAACAAGGTGTTTTCCACTGTGTATTTCCTTGCAGTCCAATGTATTAGAAGCTGATAAAACTATTCATGGCCTTTTCCTCTGAGATACCTATCAGAGAAGAAAGAGGGTATCTGCTCTCAAGCACTTTCTCCTAGGCTTGAGATAGCCTCTGATGTTGACTAGATTACCCAAAGTTCAGCATCCCGTGGCTAGAAGAATCAAATATTAGTGATGAAGACAAAAGCTGGATGCTTTATTCAGATAACCACCCGTATTTTTTTCCAGATTATTTGAAATACACAGGATTATATCTGAAAAATTCCCGAAATATACACAAAACCCCCAACAATTTCAAGACTCATTCTTGTTGTCCCATCTGGGCAGACTCTACAGTAAGACATCCTTATTTATTCCTTATTTATGCTCATTGCTACCATTACAGAGTACTTAAAATTTTTTTAGCATCGATTTAATGAAGGCCGTTCATTCTTGACTGTTTTCACCTCTGTTATACCACGTGGTAGGTGAAGGACAGCAGTCTCTCCAGAGCTGCTTCTGTTACAATCCCCTTTGTGAAGTTACTGTCAATTAATTTCATATTTTCTGCTACTCTCCCTTCAGGGTAGGTCAGGTTTGAAACAGTGGTTGTGATGCTATTTCACTGATAGCCATGTCCAAGAAGTAAAAGAAGAACATGGTTTATCTGAAAACAATACCTTTACTCTGTGAGCTGCACATTGCTTAAGTGCAAAATCTTTGCCTTTCAGTATGGATAATACCTTTCCTTGGCTAAATTCCAGAGGGATTTCATTACAAGTCTAGACATGGCCACTTAATTATCTTATGCCAGAAGGAAGAAGATTTATTAAATAAAACATTATTTGATTTAATTACGTTTCGGAACTGACTTCTCCATTGATGATCTAGAAAATACAGGAGGCAATGTAAACACCCACATCCAGAGGCCAGTACGAGCAGTAGTTATGTTACCCCTTAAATTGTGTTTCTTGAACAGATTGCAGGTAGTGAAAAACTAGGAAATATTTATTAAAATTCAGCTGGTCTTGTACTTTGAGGCTTAAAGACCACTCTTGGGAATTCATTGGCAGGAATCCCCAATCCGAGTCAGTTCAGCAGATGGGTGAAGAAATACAGATGTGTTTTCTAAAATGCAGAAGTATTCCCTATCTATTGCTGCCACTATCCGCACTTAATGTGAGTGACAGACATCACAAAAAGTGCCAATACGTTACTCAAACGGTCCATCCCACTCAGAATTAGGCAGCTATGGTAAAGTGATGCTTGGACAGGCACTTTCCATTGGATGGGATTTAAACTAAAAGGTCCTCCCACAGCCCCACAGGCATCCCTCCACAGAAGCTTTGCTGTTTTGTTATTTTGTTTTGGTTCGGTTTTTAACGATATATACCACAGCTGAAAACAGAGGGCCTGGACAGCACGGATGATCCACAAATGACAACTTCAATCATCTCTTTTCCCACACCAGACGGAAGCAACATTTGGAGGCGGCCTTGCTGAAACCCACGGCAGACTTCTCCACCTCACCCTGCCATTTGGAACACATTGCCAGCCCCTCTCCACAGGCTGCCCACAAGGCTGGTCCCTGTCCCAGGCCCACAGATGCTCATCCCTGGGCTGCAAAAGCAGCTGCAAATTGCTTGGATATATACAGAGCAGGTGGCAAATCCCAGATCTGTGCCAGGTGAAGGTGTCTTAGGCCTTACCTGCATTCACAGAGGCAGAAATAGCTACACTGCTCACGGGACTAATCAGACCTGCATCCAGAGAGGCAAAATGCATACTTTGGAGCCATGGCAGAGATCTGAAAATAGTTACTAGAATAGGAAAATGTGAAAGCATGTGTGCGTTGGAGGATGAAAATCGGTGCAGGCAGCTGCCCATCACACCGCACACGAGTATACAGTGTATTGGGCAATGCTCACGAGGGCTTATTTTATCCCCACTCCGTCTGCTAGACAGTCCATGCTAGGTGGCTACTTGCCGGTCACCAGTTCTCCCCAGTACAACCGGAAGAGCCAAGGATCATGTCTCAGCATATGAAATAAAATAAAATCTACTTTTTCCGAGGAAAAACAACTATCTCATTAAAGACACCATTCCCCATGCCAAATAACAGCATCGACAAAATTGTCACCCATCTACCCGGGTAAAGAGTAATTTTCCACATGTAATATGCAAGTAATTGAAGGAGCAGAGACCTTTGTGAAGAGACAGGAGTAGCTGTTTTTTACATATCTGATACATTTTAGCTTCACTATTGTGATGGATCTTGTCAAAGGAGACTTAAAATGTCAGGTGTGATTCAGTTTATACATCCACATGTGCCAAAGGTCTGGTGCAGTACCTGTTTGAAACGAGCCACCTTCTGCCACAAAGGACCATGTTCCTCATGGGAGGAGATGGAGTCGGTACCAGAGTCACCTCTTTTTGCCCTGTCGCTTCTATCAGCTTGTATATTCTAAGTATACACAAACATGTTGTCTTCTTAAACAACAGGCTTCAAAAACAAGGGGGAAATACGTTTTCCCAGGTCTAGACAGCTTAAAGGGTTACACAGCTACAAAGATCTACCCACAAGGGTATTCACATGAGAAGACACAAAGGATATGATGGGGAAAATAAAAAGAAAAACATCGAGGCAGCTCACAAGATTAAGAAAAAAGAAAGCATTCAAAAATGTAAAAAAAACCCAAACCTGATGCTTTTCAGGATCCTAACCCGTAACTGTTGAAACTCTGAGAAGACAAAGATCATTGAGCAGGAATACTGGTAGCAGTTCTTCCACAAGGGAATAAAAGGTCATGGTGACATCTTCCCTTCAAGATATAGTATCCTAATTTTCTCCCTGGTACCAGGAATGAATGCACCAAGAAATCCGTGCCCTTGTGGAAGGCGTGAAATCTTCTGCTTAATATTTACATCTTTACTGAGGGGTAACATGGAAAACAGGTTTGGGGAATGCAGAAGCAGGCAGCCTGGGGAATACTCTGGCCCGGGCTGAGCCTCTGCAGAGGCAGACAGCCACCTACTGCCAAAAACGAAATAGAAAGCAGCAACACAGGCTTCCTGAGAGCTGCATTACAGAAAAACATGATTCACATGAAACAGCTTTGCTTGGCACACTAGGCAATCCATACTAGCCAGCATCAGGACAAACCTGTCTCCGGAAACATGATATTTTTTTCTCCCACTGACATGTTCGTGCTGCATCTAGGGGAAAAAAATCAGAAGTAGATGATGGACTGGAAGCCTTTTCCACACAGATACGCTGCAGGTTTTCAGTTTCCATTTGTGGAAAATCCCTTCTCCCCCCACCCCCTCCAACGCGCACAGTCGAATTCACGACGAATCCCCACAGACTGAAACGCTCCGAGCTCTGACAACGGAGGGCAGCGAGGGGAGGTCAGCAATGCAAATTGGAGCAACGGGAGCGCAAGGCAGGTAGCTGAATATCAGATTACCCAGCCACCACAGCCCACGGCTTTCCACCTGGAAGGAAGAGAAACAAAAGCCTCCCTTTGTGTCCCAGGGTTTTGCAGGAATTAAAACACAGCTCCCCTTTGTGGCAAACCCAGACTGTCACCAGGAACAAGGGGCAGCCAGTAAACTCCCCAGGCTGTCCTCCGGGAATGGCCTATTTTAAGCCTGCTTGCAAACATCTCCCTGTATATGTGCTGTGTTTTCACGGAAGAATAATTTAATCTTCATTGCCATCATTAATTTTTGACAGAGAGCACCATACGACATCCTGTTTACAGCCCACTAAATCTCCATTATGAAGCCATGCTTACAGAAAGAAGAACAATCTGAAGAGCCATGTTAACTTTTATGATTACATTCCAGCCCTGGAATACAGAAAGATGATTAAAGTTACACACACACGAAATGTAAATTAAAAAAGAAAAAATGTTTTCAGGCTCCAGAGCAAGAAAATCTCGAGTAAATAACCTACAGTAATACAGCAGATACCTTTAAAATGCATGTGTAACATACTGACATTTGTTAATTTATTCTTATTGCAATATTTACCCTGTTTTCTCCAGAAGCATTGAACAGAACAGTTAAGTGCTGCTATTCAGAGCCAACCAAAATTCTGTGACAGAAGCGGTGATTTAACCCTGGTCAGTGGTATTTTTCTGATGCTTCTTGCGCTCATATCCTTTCATTTAGAAACCTGAGGAGAATTTTGGTGAGAATTGTGGGTTTCCCCACTCAGAACCAAACCCCACCATCAGCAAGGAGAACTGAGGAGAGCCAAGAGCTCCAGAAGGCTTTAAACACGCGGGTATCGCGCACAGCCAGGGTTATGAGGGGCACTTGTAAAATCATCACCAAATTTGACCAATAGCGCACACGTACACAAAACCTACACAGAGGTAACCACCACTGAGCTGGTAGTTCGGAGAGTCGATCAGATCTGTGGTGCCAATGACCTGCTGCACACACATGGCAAGAGCACGCAGGTGAAAGTCACCATTTCCCAGTGCAGCCACGTTACCGGTGTCAGTCCTGGCTGCGGTTGGACCTTCTCGTCTCTGGTAGGACTCCACACCAAAACAACCTGCAACGCCAGTGCTGGGCCGGCTGCAACCTGGTCCTACAGGCCCAGCGACAGCCCCTTGAACAACCAACGGCCTCCACGGTCAGGGTCTGCCCTGAAGAGCAGGAGATCCCGGGCCTAACAGCTCCATCACATGCCTGTGCTCTGCTAGCAGGCCCAAGCAAGGTGGGTTACAGGCAGACACTTTACCCTTTGGGGCACTATGTGACATGAGAGGTGTTCACCAGCCAGGACGCAGCACGCAACAATAGCAACATTTCAACAAAAGGGCAGTCACATCGCTTAGGCCTAGGTTTATCCAACTAAGTTAGGTGCACCCAGTTAATTTAACGCTTCCTCAAAAATCAATGAAACAAGAAAGGCCCCTCCAGAGAATAACTCCAGACTAAATTACTTGAAAGTTAGCATAAGTTCTGGACTATCTTCTGGAGGTCTCCCAATCCTCCTCTCCTGCAGAGAGTACATGGAAACACTCAAATAAGTGCCTAAATTTGTGGGCTAAATCTGGACAACAACTGTCCCCCAGCCCACCGCCTTTCCTTGGCTTTGAGATGAGACTTTCTCTTTTGCAATAGTTTGAAGAACATCCAAGACACAGACAAGATTTCCAACCCTACTTAACTATTCCAGAGGGAGACTATCTTCCTCCAATATATACTTTAGTAAGTATGACTATATATTCTATTAAGTATTTTGTGAAGCATTTAAGTATATATTTAACACAGTACTTAGGTTTCAATCCTGCTTCTAGCAGCAATCATTCTTCACATACACCCAGTCTCCTTTGGATTTAAGAGAGGTGGGTCATGGCTCAGTACTCTAAAATAATCCTCATTAACGTTAACTCCCAGTCAATCAGGTTTTGGTGAATAAATAACCTCAGTGGCATTACTGAGGTGAGAGCTCACAACTACGCAGGGTAAACCCAGGTTTGTGTGGGTATCTCCATTCGGTGGGAGTCTCTGGAAATAATTTATCTGGAAATCAAGATGATAACAATTAGACACTACAGTGAACAGCACTGTGGTTAAAATGTTCTTCATAGATTAAAAAAAAAGTTACATAAACGTTTATCACTGTGTATATTTTGCAAATTTACACAAACTCTGAGTTTCAGATTAATTAGTCCTTTCAGCCTCCCAAAATCAAGCAGCAAGTACCCATAACTCTCCTTGTTAGAGGAACAGACAAAATTCTGAAGATTGATTTTTTTTTTCTTTTGTTGCTGTCTTTCTATTTGGGTGATAGAAACAAAATAGAGAATCACTAACAGCTTTGCCTGTTTTCTATTGAGTTCCCTCACAGCCGAAGGTTTTGCAAAAAGAACAGGAGACATTTTAATCGCCACCTTTCAAGTACTCCTATTCCTAGCCTGACACTGCTGATGGCTCTCAGATACGGCCATCTTTATACACACACATTTATTTATTTGTAATTTTTATAATTAGCATAGCCTGTTGAACCTCACACTCCAGCCAGGGGCACTGCACGGCCTTCATCTGGGAAACACTGATGTCCTGTTTGATGCTTCATCCACAACTCACTCGTACACTTGCCCAATTTTGGGGGTTTTTTGCCTCTTCTACCTCTTTTCTTAAAGTTGTTCTCCTTTCTCACAGGCTAATGTCCCCTCCTATTTCCCACACTGGTGACAACTGCCCTCCTCAAGTCTTCTCCGCCCTCATCACAGACCCTGTGCTCCTTTTGCTTACACCCACCTGCTCCTGCTTCCCAGCTCTACCTCAGTCTTCATCAGGGCTTTGCTAAGCGGTTGGCAAAAGAGCGAAGCAAAGCGGGGACCGCTCTTCGGTCCTCAAAGAGTCCACCTCACCTTTGCTGTCCACACTTCTCCGTGGAGCTCCCTCTGCTGCTGCTGGTTTGCTCCACCAGCACCTACCCCTTCACTTTAGGTTTCTAGGCCGAAGCACAAGGAGCAGGGGTAGGAAACATGCAGGGAGGGCACATTGAGACAGTCTTGTGTTTTTTTGTTTTTTTTTTTCTGAATATTACATCACTTCTCAACCGCCTGGGTCATTGCCCTCTCACCCTGCTGTTCTGTCCCTCCCTGCCACATCTGCAGCCATCCTCGCCCCCTGTGAACTACCGTGCTTTCTCCTTCCTTTCCCTCCAGCACGCAGAGCGGAGAGCAAATAACAAAGCTTATAGTGCAGGCTGTGGTCAGAAAGGAACTGAGCGAAATGGTTTATTTTACTGACGCTTCTTTGTTTCCATGGCTATTAGGGACAAAATTGAATAAGGAGGTAGAATCAGCAACCACATCAGCTCTGCACTGTGGTTAAAGGGCTGCAAACCCTGCTGAGAAACTTGTGATCATCTTTTTGCTTTCTTTTTCCTCCCCTCGACATCTAATGCTTTTCTATTTAATTGGTTTGACAACATTTGCCCAGTAGAGATCAGACACAGGATTTGGAAGAGAGAATAACTGTTAACGAATGTAACAATTACATTATGTAAATGAGAAGATTGCTTAAATACTTCACTTAGGTATCAGACACTGCAGAAAGCTCCACACCCCAAACCTTTGCAAGCTCAGTGCTGTACTTTAAGTTAATCCTACATAGTATAATAGCCATGACTGTGTGTGGCTTTTCATGTGGAGGGAACAGAATTATTAAAAGCTTCTGTAAAAAGATGCCCAAAGGAAGCCACTCTCAATACACAAGTTTTATTGGCCCTGCAAATTGAAGAAATACGCTACACACCCTTCAGCCCTCTGTACTGAAACTGTATTTATCATTTACAGACACAGAACAATGTCTGTCTATTTTAACATTATACTAAAAAAACAAACAAAAATAAAATAAAACAAACAAACAAACAAGGCAACAAACAGACCAGATGGATGCTGTTGCATTTGGAGGGTTACAAAAAGGTAACCCCAAGGAGGTCACGTGCTCTACTGTCTGGCTTGGTATTTCGGTTTTTCTGAAGAGTTCTTTTTCACCCACAGTTCAGAGGCCGAGCCGACAGGGCTTTAGTGCACTCTGTCTTCAAAAGCTCACCTCATCCTCTCCCAGATTTCAGAACTTCAAATTGTGCTGAACTTGGTCTTTGGGAAGGGAGCAAAGTTTTACTCACTTGAGTGCTGAAGTGCCTTTTGTTTCATGGCAAAATCCAGCCTGTGGCTTATTTCACATGGGAAAAGGATCAGTTTGTGGGGGGCAGAAGTTGTGGGGGCTGCCACTGTGTTTCTGGGGCTATGAAGGATTTGGCTGTACGTGCTTTCTCCTCCCTACTTTGTTACAGTGAAAAGGAGGTAACTATTATCCCTTGACATGTTTACGGCTTGGAGAGGGTTGCTGGCAAACAGAAGAGAGATACCACGAACTTGATTTGTAACTCCAGACCTCATGGTGACAAGTGACTCCATCATGCAAAGAAAGTGGCAGGGCTTCTCACATGCCCAACACAACCCCAGTCCTTGTTCTCTCCTGCAATACACGTTCCCTCCTTCCCTTCTGTTTCTCCTTTTTCTTCCCTGCCTTTGGGCCCTTACACTTTTAACTGTGTCTGGAGTGGTTTATTGCTGTGCACACATTACACATGGTGGGAGAACACACATTTATTTTATGATAGATATATCGAAACCAGGCCCTAAACTCCAGCACACTCTATCTACTTAAGGCATCTGCAGCAGAAAATCTTTCTCCTTCACCTTTCCCTGCAGCTCGAGGCAAAGTTTCATTGCTATTCATTTTCCTATCGCACACAGGATGGACTACACTTTATTTCTGTGTTCAGAGGTTTACACCGAGACTCTCTTCAGACTCTGACTCGCCTGGAATGAGGGGAAAAAAGAAGGAAAAAAAAAAATACTATTAGCTTGGATGACACCAAAGTTGGAGAAAAGCAGTGCCTCACGTCTCAGCATGTGCAGGGGGACAGCGAGAGCACCACGCTGCCCTCGTCTTCCTTTCCCGCCCTTCTGACGTGGTGGCTGGAGACCCTGACCCTGGGGTTCAGGAGCAAGGAAGGGACAGAAAGTCCTGTCAGGATTTTGGCTCACCCAGGGGAGCAGGGAGAGAGACTTACGCACACTCCAAGGAGCAGAGGATCTGCCATAGCCCAGATAGCCCGAGGCTTCATGTTTTGTTTAATAGCGTGTTCATTATAATTTCCCTCAAAGCATGCCATCAATGGGAGAGTCAGTAATTTAAGTCCTTCGAGGATCTAATCACACTATTTATTTGAATCTCTAAGTATAAGAATAAACAAACAGGCTGGGGAGGCTGTCCATATTACATATTTCCACTTGCATTTTTTTCCAGGATGCATTTCTGACCAGAAACAATGCCTCTTGTTTCATTAACAATTGTGCTAATGATTAGGTTATTATACAAAGGGAAAGAAAGGAGGTACCATACCTCTGTCTTTCTTGCTGGTATGTGGGGTGGGTGGCAGAGAAGAACAGGCAAATGTTTTAGGACCCACCACAGCCAGAGAAAGGTGGATATCGAAATCAGATGAATGAGATTTAATCTTTGGTGGTGTCTCTATAAAGTCAGTGCTGAGCCAGAAATCTTGACAAAGACTAAATCAAATCTTCCCACTTCTATAAACAGGCATCTACAAAATAATTGTGCATCTGCCTAAACAGATCATAATTGCCCTGGGCCCATGGTGCTCTTCTTACCAACTCACTCTCATCCTTCCCGCCTCTTTGATTTAATGGTAAATTTCTGGGGACATTGTACATCTTTTGCTGTCTTACCAGCTTTATATTATAGCATCTCTCTGTGCCCTGTTATATCACCCATAAACACTGTTTCCAAAGTACAGGGTCCTCCACTTAGCAACTTTGCATCATTTTAGTGCTTTAGTTCTCTAGGATGCTATGATAACAGGTGGTTCTAGGAAAAACACGTACTTTTTGTAAGGAGTAACTAGGACAATTGTCAAAAAGCTAGAAAGCCTGAAAAACTGGCATGTTACCATGTGTTCAGGTATAAATAAGCTGCTGTAAGAGCAGAAGTGTTTGTCATATCTATTTTATGATGTCCTGCCATAATTCCATTTCTTCCTGCCTACCCACACACAACCACTTCACATATCCCCCACTCCCCTCCGCCACCCCAACTAAACTAAAGTTTATTTCCAGAGCTGTTTAACTGCATCAGGTTGCCTTCCACTGAGAGACAGTTCAAAAAGCCCAGCACCTTCATCTGCTACGGGAGTTACAGCCATCCAGATCCCGAACCTTCAAGAAGCAGGAGCTGCACCAGGCACACGAAGCATCCTCCTGCATTGCTTGAGTATAACATCTCAGGAGCACAAGAACTAACCCCGAGGAACTGCCAGACGAGGTGCTCTGCGTTTTCCCAAGATGGGCAGCAATGCTACTGCCCATCCGGCTGATAGAAACACATTCCTTAGAAAAACACAGAGCTTTGATGCTACATTTCTCCAGCAGGCCGGGGTTGGTGAGAATATCGCCCACAGACCAAGGAAATGGTCCAGTGATCTCACCCTTTGTGAAGAATATGAGCAGGAGGGGAAAGACTAAACAAGTGGGGACCAGCTGGCCTGAAAGGAAAACAAGATGTGCAGCAGGATCTGGTCCTCCTGCAGAGGATAAGAAGTTGGAAAAATAGGAGGAAAAAAGACACACACCAAACAGTTTAATACAAGTTTGCACATTTTGTTCTGAGGAGAAATTCAATGGGGATCTGCCCAGTCCAGGCTGTAAAAAGAGCTGGTACCAAGCCTCAGAGCTGGGCTACCCCCCACTGCACTCTTATATCTCTCTCCACCCACTGGCATAACCAAATCACCCAACTCCTTCCTACAAAGGAGAAGTTTACTGCAGCACTACGTGAAGTTTGCTCTTACGTGGAAAAGAGAAACCGAAAGCTTCGTGGAGAACTTTAGCTACGTGTCTCCATTAGAA
This sequence comes from Pampusana beccarii, assembly GCA_013399365.1. NCBI lineage: Eukaryota > Metazoa > Chordata > Aves > Columbiformes > Columbidae > Pampusana > Pampusana beccarii. The sequence continues at coordinate 327,063 of VWYH01010259.1, read as the reverse complement.
ATCTGTTAGAAGTTATCCTCCAGTTGGTATATTATTATAGTTATTCACAAGTATGGGTCACTGTGAAAGTAGTTAGGTCGCTGTGAGCAATTCAGTGGTTCGGCAATACCTCACTTCCCTTCGCTGGTCCATTTGGAGTAGGAAGGACCACATAGTTTTTACTTGTTTTAGCCAGAAAGCGATAAATGGATGTTCTTCCCCAAAGTCTGCTATCTTTGCTCCTTTCACAATGTGCAATACCAGGAGTCAGTGACAAAAATACCCATTTCAGCCCATCAAAGCCCTCTGAAGTTTTCAGGACTACCACAAGGGCAGAGGACACGAACATCACGAATTCTGGTTGGGATGATGGCTTGGCAATGCATCCAGCTCCAACAGCCGCAATTGCTCAATGGGCAAAGTACGTCAGGGAATCTCTGCTCCCTGGGCCGCTCAATCCCATCCCCGATACCGGGACTGCAGGCCACGCAGGATGGAGATGTGCCTGGTCACCAAATTTTTAAGATCCTCTCTCCCTCTCCAAAGCCTTAAGCACTGCTGAAGTTAACACTGTTCCTAATAGTTTCTTAAATAAACATGTAACATTAAAAAAATTACTCTGTAGAATCTCCCTCATCTATATTTACCCAGGCATAATACCAGCTGCCTACACAAATTTTGTCTTGCTAATGCACAGCAATAATCATAGATCCACCCACAGCCCATCTATTTCAGTAGAGTGCAGAAATAGACATTAAACCTATAAATGTCAAAGCGTGCCTTCATTTTAGATGTTAGTATTATTTAAATTAGCACTTGAATGATGTTTCCACAACGTGATAGCTTTTCAAATGATGGTATATTGCACATGAAGTGCATTGGCCCTGCTTTAAGCACCTTCAACCCATTAGGCCCATCTATAATTTGGTGCTTTCAGAAACACAAACACATTGTAGAAGAGATGTGGTCTCTTTGTTTATGCCCAGAAATCCTCAGGGAAATGCAGATGCTGTAATTACCAGAATACGGTTTGAACATCAGGCTCTGGTCGGGAGGTAAACATGCCTCGCGCTTGTCCACACGTATTGGAGAACAGCTGTGTCTTGGTGGTAGGAACAGCATGTTATCTTGAATGTGTCCTCCGCATCTCAGAGTGAGCGCGACATCTGAAAGCAATGCTGTTGGAGGGGAAAAAAAAATGTTAACTGGAAAACGGAAGCAGCAAATCATGTTTTTGCTGTAGCTCTGGGGAAAATAGGATTTTTGTACTGATCACTGAAACCCCAGTAAGCTTAATTAAAATAAAACCTGGGAAGGACTGGTTCTTTCAGGCTTAATGGGCATAGGGAAGCCTATTGCAATGAAGCCTTACCATAAATAAATAAAATAAAAATAAGTGTAGAATTGGACTGCAGTTAGACCAGATCAGCTCAATGCTGGTTTCAAGAGACATAAAAATAAATCCTGCCCAACCAGAACGGTACAAAAGGAGACAGCCAGGATCAGATTGCTGGGGACAATATGCTTGTTGTAAGGTGTAAAAGTGCTTCCATAGTTCTCTCACACAAGAACAGAGGCTGAACACTGCAACCGAGGCATCTGTTTCTGATCTGTCATTCAGTAAGGCTTCTCATTACAATAAATTCTTTGACCACAAACATCACATTTTATTACAAACAGCGTGCAAATAGAGCATCATGCTTCATCAGGCAGGAGAATAAGTTAATTCTCCTCGTTTAAAAAAGGGCCATAGGGTGCTGCTCGCACACTGCATGGCACAGGAGCCCTGCAACCACGACACTGTCACAGACACGAGCTGCTCGTACAAAAGCAACAGTGACACCTCGTGGGCAATATTCAGGTACAAATAGAAATGACTGATTTCTTCTGAAGCACCAACTTCAGCAGATTGAGCCCTAAAAAATTAAGGTGAATGGTTTTTGTTGCACTGAGAAAAAAATAAAAATAAAAAAAACAACCCAACCAACCAAACACCCTTTACTGAAGCCTGGAGAGGACAGTGCTGCCAGCCCAGCAGCTTCATACAAAACTAGTCCTGTCTCCTCCTGGAGAAGTGGTGATGGATGCTGACAGGGCTTTGTGGGTCTACAGCAGGGTTTTGGTTACGATCAGGTGTACACCTTGCAGGAAACCTCCCACGCATCCCCATTTACTCTGATTTGGTCTGGATTGTAGTGCTGTCTTAGCACATAAAACTAAACTGGAAGACATCTTTCGGAAGCACAATCTGTGTGGGACAAACGGGCATTCAGTCCACAGGACCAGACTTGACCACATCTGAATCAAGGAGCCCTGAGATGCAGCACAGTGGTGATGTCCAGGCCTCCCAGAGCCACGCACAGACTGCACTCCTGGATGTTCAGCAAGCCAGGCTTTGCATGGTGTTATTGTGGCTGCTTCCAGGCTCTGGCTAGCCCAGATCAACTCTTCACAGTGTGCCAAAGTATCTCTGTTCCCCAGAACTGCTACTGATGATAAACCAGGAGGAGCTGTGGACTCCCTCAAGGGTAGAGAGACCTTACAGAGAGATCTCGATAAACTAGAGAGCTGGACAATCACCAACCATAGGAAATTTAGCAAGAACAAGTGCCAGATTCTCCACCTGGGACAGGGCAGTCCTGGTTTTACGTACAAATTCAAGGACGAGAGGCTGGAAAGCAGCCCTGTAGAAAGAATTCTGGGATTTGGGTTGATGGCAAGTCAAACATGAGCCAACAGCGTGCCCTGGCAGCCAAAAGAGCCAACTGTGTCCTGGGTGCATCAAGCACAGCATCGCTGGCTGGTTGAGGGAGGTGATTGTCCCGCTCTGCTCTGCACTGGTGCGGCCCCACCTGGAGCTCTGTGTGCAGTTCTGGGCACCTCAATATAAGAAGGACATCGAACTATTAAAGCATGTGCAGAGGAGGGAGACCAAAATGGCGAAAGGCCTCGAGGGCAAAACTTACCAGGAGAGGCTGAGGTCACTTGGCTTGTTCAGTTTGGAGAAGGCTGAGGGGTGACCCCAGCACAGTCTACAGCTTCCTCATGGGGGCAGCAGAGAGGGAGGTGCTGATCTCCCCTGTGCTGTCCAGCAACAGGACACGGGAAAATGGAATGAAGCTGAGTCAGAAGTTGTTCAGATCAGACATTAGGAAAAGGTTCTGCACTGAGAGGGTGGTCAGCATCGAGTACACACAGCCAGCACAACTTGGTCTCTGTTTCGAAGTCAGATATAGACCTATTTTTCTGACTAAAAAGTGACATCTCTTAGTCCAGCATTTTACAAGCACACGCTCACTCAATACTTCTCCTCATGTATGTTCCAGCAGGACACGATGTATGGCATATAAGTCATCTCTCAGCATGCACTCTACCTGAAAATAAACCCAACATATTAGAACCATCTAACACTCTTTCATCAGAGTGGAGACTTGAATAAGTCATAGTTTGAGTACAGGAACAGTTTGGGTAAGCTCCAAGAGAAATTTTTCTGATGGTAAGCCTACGAACAACAATTCCCAGTTCCCTTGTTAAGAAGTGGTTGCTGAGCAAGAGTTCTGAAGAGAATGGTAAAGGAATGGAAAACTTTCTCAACTCAAATGAAACCCCAGCACATCATTTTGGTAAAGGAGCTCCTTCCTTTGGTCCAGAGTCAAGGTCAACATCAAAATAAAACCAAACACCACACCAAGTACCAATCCATCCAGATTCATTGCAAGTCAGTGAGCACACAACCCATTAGGTGCTAAAGGCACACAATAATCTCAGTTTTATTTCTCGGCTTTTTACTGTCAACTGTCGAGTTTAATATGCTTTCAGGCAGAGCGATCTAACATATTAAACTTTAACCACATAAACTCCATCCCTTGTACACCAGATGTCTGGAGGAAGGATATAGCTAAGCATTCAACATGCCTTTTTGGAAAAGAAAGTTAAATTTTTTTCTTTCTAGCCACTAGAAAGACAGAGGAAGGTAAAGCATACGTTAAATACATTCAGTGGCTAATACTGAGAGTAAAAGCTGAACTACAGAAATACAGAATCAATTACAGTTCTTCAAATGGATGGTGTAGCCTGGCATAAAGCTTGGAACATTATGGTCTGCACATGCCTGTCAACACCCATCTATGACTACAAAAACTGAGTGGATAATCATTATTAACACCGCCTGGTGTTATTCACCTCCACACACAAGAGGCTATTCACACTAATACCTATGGGGTTTTAGGTTTAGATTAAGTGTCCAAACGTAGACTCTCTCGATCATACTAGTATATATTAAATTATTGGATTAAACTGCTGAAATTCTTTCCTACGTTACAAATTGCTTGGCTTTCTTGTAGTGATATTAAGCAAAGCAGTGTCATGTTGAAGAGAGTGTACTCAAACCACAAGATCAGCTAGATCTGTGATTTCAGGTCAGGTCTTCACCTGGAACATGCCATTTATCAGCAGACTGTTTTTTCAGTAAAATCCAATTTTTTTTTTTTTTAGAGAAAAGTGAACAAAATGCAACTTAAAAGGCACCTTAAATAAATATTCCCCTTTTTAGAAGAGAAATACATACTCTCTTTTTTAGGAGAGGGGAAAAAAAACCACAAACAAACAAACAACAAAAAAAACCACCACCAACCTCCTTTCCCCTCCAAAAAAAACAAGCAAAACCACACACACCCCCCAAAACCAAATCCAAACCACCACTAAAACACAACAACAACAAAAAACACCTTCTGGACACTTCTATCTAGGAAAGATGTGAATACCAGAGAGTTCCCCAGGTCAGCCCTTCTTACCAGACTGACCTATTTCAACTGCATCCTGGCAAGCAGTACTCTTCATTTATAATCTAGTTTGCTACCTAAAAGGACACATCTTTTCCCAGACTTCAAAAAAAGTCTCCGCCAGCAGAAACCAGTCTAAATTAGCTGATCCTGAAAACAGCTGATACTTTTTCCTCCCAAGTTACTTCTCCACAAGTTGACTGCAAAAACCGAGGGTGCCGTTGTGCTTAGCTCAGACAAAACAATTACTTTATTCTGAAAACTTTTTTTCCAAATAGAAAAAACAAGATACAGAAATAAACGAGCAATTTGTCCAAACCCAGGAACCGGCCCTTCTCCCAAGCAAACATCTTTGCAGCTCCATCTCTGGCCCACTGCACCTTAGATTTCCTCCTTTAGAGTTGCACAATTGCACCCAGAACAGAACAGCTGTAAAGCCATTGACAGGGAGAGACAAACAGATGGACACAAACACTATTCATTCACAGTCTTCTAGATAATCTTGCTGGTTGTTCATCTGAAGATGGTCTGGAGCATACCTGATCGAGGGTAGACAAGCCAGACACCCCAGAGATACCCTACTAGAAGCCACACTCGTGTCCAGAATACAAATGCTGTCACAAACGATGTGATGTCACGAGGCACTTACCTCCTTGTGGTTTTACTGCTGTAGTCCATTCCTGCCTGTTGATACGGTGCCCTCCTCCTCCTCCCAAGCTAGACCTACAGTGTAGAGTTCGTAAAATTACTATTCTCAACATGCATACGTACTAAATGAACTGTTACAGAAGAAAAATGCCTTACAATCATTTCATCTTCAGTTAAGAACAATGCAAGACTATTTTCCCCAACAAGAATTGCTATCCTCCCTGTGTCCTTTTGCAAACCTTGGGGTTTTTTTTCCCCACAACTAAAAAGATCCTTTTCATCTTTCATGTAAACAGTACTATTGAGAATGAGATTAGTACTTGAAGCATAGAAAAACAAAAACCAGCCAGAGGCCATGGGGAAATGCAGCAATGACATTTATTGGAATTTCTCCAGGCATTACATGAAAAATTTTATAAAGGAAACAGAGGGTAATGCACATTCAGTGCATCTTCAAAAAAAAAA
>VWYH01010259.1:296478-321178 GCA_013399365.1 Pampusana beccarii | reverse complement strand
AAAAAAAAAAAAAAAAAAGACGATGTATCTGAATAACCGTGATTCTCCGCAATACAAACTACTGCAGTTCCTGGGATTGGTTTTGTATGTACACACCAGCTAAAACATATTTTGTACAAAACTGCAAAGAACTGCCTTTTCACTTGGCATTTTCCCATCTAATACAATACAACATTCCAGAAATATCTAGACAGAGTCCACTTAATTTTATACACAGTGTTAAAGACCTTTCACCCCAACTGTAAAAAGAAAGACTTAAGTAAATCAATATCTTTAATCAAATAAAACACCATGGAAGTAAAAAACAATAACAACAAACCCAGGAGGCCACAAGCCCCTAAGTTCCACAGCAGCGTGCAGCAAATCAGCATTGCTCTTCACTTTCACGTTAACATAAAGCATAATACTTAGAAAGCAGTGATATTATGTCCTTGCTTTCTAAATTGAACAATTTTATGCATAAAGACACTGCTGGATTTGGCACTTTGCTTAATTGTTTTTCTTATTAAAAAGAATAAGTGTTTCCTGAAATACAGTATAAATGGTAAGAGATAACATGACCCACTGTAACACTCAACAGTTCAGACATGCACTCCAAAACGTGTCTATTACACATTTGTCTAAGCCTGCTTAAAAATTCCACTCAAACATTTTCAAATCTATATGCATCTTTTTATACCTTTATAAACGTATTTTCTCCCTTGAAATGGTCAGAGCTTACCTCACCTTCTGCTCAGAACACAAAATCATGACTCTTGTTTTAAAAAGATGACCACAAAGCAGTATTAAAACAGGAATAACCTGAAAAGCATTATTAAAACTGCATCTGTACTTCGGAATCCCCTCTGAAATGTATACCCACTGTGTATGTGAAAACTGAAAGGTATAGAATACCTGAAACTTGCTTGGTCCTCATACTCAACATCCCATAACCTGCCTCAATTTTTTCTTCAAACTAAATTTAAGAACAGCTCTCTGGCTCCCGCTACGGCAAGACAAGGCTTCTTGCAGTATTTCTTTGGTTAAACGAGAACCTCTTGCACGCGTAACTCTTACGACAGTAAGTCTCCTGCGGAAAATTAACATCAGAACAAATACCACCCTGCAGCCTTGCTTCCTTCCTCCTGTCATCACGACCAAGCCCAGGACAGGTGGAAGCAAACAGGCTGGGAAGCAGTAGTTGCTGTTAGCTCTCGCCTTTACAGGTGCTGCGAGTGTGTACAGACAGCTATTTCTTAGCTCTGAGTGACGGAGGCAGAGCTATGACACGATGCTTTTTGTTTCCAGTTCCAACATGCACGTGGAATTCTGCTGCTGACCGGTACAGCCAAGGCAGCGGATGGCACTGGAGCTCTTTCTGTACAAACCAAGTCATGGTAATTAATCTGCTTATTGGTCTGTGCAGGCAATGTCAGTAGAATTAAGAGAGGCACGCATGAGCTCACACAGATTTTCCACAGAAGATGTGAAACATGCTGCTCTTTGGAGGGAAGGTTACATTCTTTTTTTTTTTTTTCAAGTATTATTCAACATACATATATATAAAGATACGCTATCCTCACTTCACTGCAAGACAAGCATATCTAGAGTGTATCTGTAGATCACCATTATCTTGGCTTTGACTACCAAAATTTCTCTTTTCCTTTAGGTCAACTCTAAATATACATCGAGTCATCAATATTACATATGAGAACCCTTTATTTTCCCCTTCTGATTTATTTACACAATCATAAAAAAATTAAGAGCTTGAATTTGCATACTGACATTTGAAGGCGCATCTGTAGCTGTAAGTGTCCCAGCACTAGTTTTGGATAATACCGTTGCCTATTGCTAATTTCTCTGAAAGCAGCATACTCATATTTTCTTTCCCTTTTTTTGGAAGAAATGCTGCCTAGAAAACCCCGGTTTATGGCTTACTCCTTATTTTATTTTATTATTTGGATTATAGTTTACTTCCTTTAGGAGCAGTTCACAGTCAGACAATGCTTCTGCTGGCAAATACTTCATCATATGCTCAAGAGTCTTTTGATACGTTATCTTCTCCTGTTCCAGGGTCTGAATTACAGTCTTCATTTTGTTCTCTCGAGTCAAAATAGTCTCCAGGCTGGATTCCAGATTCTGAATTTTAGCATGAGCGACCTGCAAACAATAATGTTATCTTTATAATATACTGAGACATTTTGAATACCTTTTTTTTTTATATTATGATATGCTATATGTTAAGGAAAGAACTTAATTACACAGATGTTTCTAAAAGACACCTGTGCAGGCAGATGATACACGGAAGGCCTACTGTGCATCATACACAGAATCTCCTTCTAGTGACCAGATGAATCTGAAGGATTTGTGAAAGCCTGACAAGGGGAAGGAGACATGCAAGTTGCAGCAAGCAAGGGACAGTTGAGAACAACAGGGAACTGGAACTCCAGGGAGAAAAAAGAAATCAGCAGCTGGAGTGACACTGGAAGAGATGGCTTGTCTGACAGTGAGGGAGCAATGGGAACCGTATGCAATAAAGTAAATTAGCACGATTGAGAGGTTAGAGGGAAACAGAATCTCAGTGTTAAGGATAGAAGCAGACTGCCTTCCCTGTTTTCCAATAAAATACCTATAGCTTCCTCTGGGAAAACAAAACAAAACAACACAAAACAGACTGGTAATCAGAAGCCCTGGACCTCATCAGTAGCAAGTGTCTCTCTGGGGGAAGTGGGGGGAATTCTGACCATTCCTAGGAAAGGGCCCAAGCAGAGTAAGGAAGAAGCTACACAGGTAAAGCTATACAGAGTAAGGATATACAAACAGATGAAGAGGTCGAGGAACTGGGGAAGATGCACTGAAGTACAGCACTCTGGAAGAACAGAAGAGCTTTGACAGAGGCTTTCAAATCAGTCACTCAGAATTATTCTATGCCCTCGGTGCATTTTCAGAATAGAGGTAAAAGCCCAGGTACCAGTAAATAAATAAATGAATAGAAACAATAAGGCAAAAATAGTAACAGTAAAAAGGAAGTGATCCCTGTTTTCAATATCAAAGGAACACAGCACAGCACCCTTAGCCTATAAACACAAAAATAATGAGGACTTGATCTTTCCTTTCTTCCTTACTTCTATTTTCAGGTTTCACAAACTGAAGGTGCTCTTGAGCTCTTCACAGTGCTTTTTAAAATTAACAGTTACAGCAAGAAATGGCCTGGTGATGCAAAAAGAACTACTTGCCTTTCAGGAAAATGCAAGACAATACATATCGAAACCTGAAACAAGTCTTGGCCAGGCTATGGTATAAAAGGCAAAATAGTGAGGGAGGAAGAGAAGACTTCTAAAGCATGACTTCATCAGGCAAAGTCTGGTGGGCACTCTGTTCTATTCAAGTCTGGTAGGAGAGATCACATTTCAAAAGTAGGCCTATGAGCTTCAACAGAATAAAACAGAACCATACTGCCTACAAAAGTCTGGAGAAAGCAAGCCTACTGCACTATGGATTATTTCTTAAAATTTCCCAATAAGCGAAGAGATGAAGGGACAGAGAACTTGTTTTTCAGCAAGACACACACATTTTGCCAACAAATTTTATGGGACATAAGGGTAGAGATATTTTGAGAAAAAGAAATCCACATCAAGAAGGAAAAGTCCAAGAAATGACAAAGGAGTTAAAAATATGTCTAACAGAAGTAAATCACTGTAATCGAGAGAACTGCTCAGCTGCATAAGATCTTGCAGTTAGGACACCTCTCATTTACATTTAAAAAAGACACTCCTCTATTTGCTGCATCATAGAAATGACCTCTCTGTGGGTTTGTAGTCCTTAAATTGTTTACCTGTAGCTTCTCCAACAAATCCATGTTTTGTCTCTTCAGATGACTGTTTACCCTCTCCAGCTTCTCCAGGGGTTCACCTTCATCACAGGGGTTCACATTTTCCTGCAGCTCATCCTGAAGTACATGGTACTCTACTTCATAGGCATGGAGCTGTTTTGAGACATCCATCTCAAACACCTGCCATGAGAGAAAACAACAGTTTTTAACTACAATAGAAAGCACTTATTCCCATGAATCTTTCAAATCTCTCAAAAACGTATTTTAAGGGGAAGTCTACAATAAGCATTTTAGGATGTAGAGTTCTTATTGCAGCCACAATAAATCGTAAGACTTCAGAATAAATTGGATCATCACTTCTACAATTACCAAATACCATCTCTTATTATCAGATGTATCAGCAGAAAAGCCTTATTTAATCAAATGATTTTATAATATTCTTGCTCAGGAATATTAAGAAGCTCAAGAATAAATTTTTAAATTCAAGTCTCACCCACTTATGATGGGAGCAGGATCACACAATGAGGAAGAATAATCCAGGAATCATCAGATCTCCACTCTCAAAACTGGATCTCTTGACTCCAAGTGCCCATTTATAGACTTTTATAAAACACTCTTCATGGTTACAGTTTCCCTGTGTTCTGTCTCTGCGTGAAGATACACTATTTTCTTATTGGGATGCTCATGTGACAAAGCATTGGGAACACTATGGAACTGAGCATCTAAGGAGTGATGGGACCATATGACCCTTATCTGTTTATTCATCCAGTCACAGCAGTCTCTCAGCTTCTGAAAGCTGCCAAATAGTTTAAGCTAGGGAGGGAAAGATCTCTACTGTGACATTAATTCTTTTCCTTGTTCTAGACATCACAAACATTACACCAACAGAAGACACAAAAAGATACCCCAGCTAAACAAATTCTGCATTACATCCACCGTTCTTCAGGTAATTCAAAAAACAAGGGAAAACTTTAAATTGCATATGGTGTTCAAGCTGGGCAAGTGCCATTTTCCTCTATGTAGCTACCCAGTCAATTCTGCAAGTCAATTTCACAAGAAGCTTGCTGCTTCTCCTATATCAGCATCAGTAATTCTTTTTCTCCCTTCTATTACAGAATCACAGAATCATTTAGGTTGGAAAAGACCTTTAGAAGACCATCGATTCCAACCATTAACCAACCCCTGCTAGGTCTACCTCTAAACTATGTCCCTAAGAACCTCATCTACACATCTTTTAAATATTTCCGTGGATGATGACTCAAAAACTTCCTTGAGCAGCCTGTTCCAATGCCTGACAACTATTTCTGTGAAGAAATTTTTTTCGACCGTCTAAGCTAAATCTCCCCTGATCCAACTTGAGGCCATTTCCTGTTGTTCTATCACTTGTTACTTGGGAAAACAGACCAACACCCTCCATGCTACAACCTCCTTTCAGGTAGTTGTAGAGAGAATTAAGGTCCTCTCTCAGCCTCCTTTTCTTGCCCATTGCCACAACGTTGCTGTGATACCACTGATATAACACTACTGCAGTCCTCCTTTCCCTTACCTGAAAAAGGCAAGGCAGCTATCAGTCCTGAGGAACTTTTACCTCTGGGATCAAGCACCTTCCAAATATGAACCCTTCAAGAACAGGGTTGAGGTGAAAAGGTGAAGTTGCATGAGGGCACCATAGAAGTGATCCCCAGGAGGACAGAAACTGCCCATACAACAGAACAGCAAAGGCATGCTTGATCTTGATTTTAATACAGATCACGAAAAACAGGGCATCACCAACCCCCTAACTTGTAGGATTTTAGGCTGCAGGTGTCAGGAAAGTTCCTATGGGGATATCTGGCCCTGTGCAGCAAGAACTTTGAAAGGTCAGAAGGAGATGTTGCTGTGATGCTGCCTCTTCCCACCACAGCAAGTTGTGCTTCCCATCATGAACTGCTGGTCTGCTTACCCACTAGCAAAGAGCAACAGCTGGGTTTAAGTTTGGAAAATAGGCTACTTTTATCCTCCTAATGGTGACACAAAATCTATGAGCAAAGCCATGTTTTCCTAATACCTTGGGCACAAAAGAACCTTTGAACTACATCTTGAGGCAGCAACTACGGTCTTGCTAAAATTGCAGTTCAGAACCCATAGAAATTAGCTTACAATATCCTATTTCCACACAAGCTACTGGGAAGATGATCCCTTTGCATTTCAAACCAAAACAAACATACTGAGAAGACTTTTACATATATGTTAGGCATGATATTTTCAAAGTGAACCAAATGCGGTGAAAAAAAGTGAAGCGAAAAACAACCTTACCTGGGTAATAATTTTTTCCATTTGAGGCTGAGTCATATCTGGAATAGTGGTTTTAAGAAAATCAACAATGTTCTCAAAACTCTCACATCCCATTATAGATGTTTCTTGACTGCTAAGGAGGCTCAGTGCTACTTTAAATATGACTTCCGTTCCTTGAAGAAAAATAATGTCTAAAAAATAAAATCATGAAAATATCTTGAAAATGAGAGCTAAAGTCATCGGATAAACATTATGTTTGCTAGGATGTGTTTCTTTTTAATCAATCATACTGCAGATGTATTCAGTTCAGGAGAAGTGCAATGTCTTATTTCAACATGACATAAATGCACATAAAAGCATTTTCTGTCATCTTATGGATGTGAGAGAACATTAAAGAAAATATCGCATGCTTGTTATGTCTGTAACAGTTATCTGCAATAAGCATTTCATTACTGCCTACTGTATATTGTTAACTAACTGCTCTTTTTAAAGTGCATTTATGACTGAAAAACAATTGGGAAGTGGATCACAACACAACGTACTGACATTTTACTGTTTTCTACAAGCAGAAGCTAGACCTTAAAAAAGGGTAATGGAGATGCCATAACCAATCATATTATTTTCAAAACCCATATTAGTGATCACACTGGCTATAATTCAAGCCCCAAACCCTTACTTTGAGGTATAACTATGTGGATAAGAGAGACAAGTCCAGGCTCTGTAGAAGTCAGTAGACACAGACTGCGCAGAAACGGGAAACTTGATCACAGTAACTAGAAACTTGGTCTCAGTAGCAGCAATGGACTTGCAGTTCATAGAATCACGGAATGTCCTGATTTGGAAGGGACCCACAGGGATCATAGAGTCCAACCCCACAGTTCACCCCATGTGTCTGAGGGCCTTGTCCGGTCTCTTCTTGAACACTGTCAGGCTTGGGGCCGTGACACCTCCCTGGGGAGCCTGTTCCAGTGTCCACCACCCTCTGGGTGAAGAACCTTTTCTAATGTCCAACCTAAACCTCCCCTGGCACATCTTCCTGACATTCCCTTGGGTTCTGCCATTGGTTGACAGAGAGAAGAGTTGGGCACCTGCCCTTCCTCCTCTCCTTGTGAGGAAGCCGTAGACCATGTTGAGGTCTCCCCTTGGTCTCCTTCAGGCTGAACAAACCAAGTGACTTTAGCTGCTCCTCATACAGCTTCCCCTCCAAACCCTTCGCCAACTCTGTAGCCCTTTTCTGGACACTCTCCAGTAGTTACTGAGATGAATGCAGCACACAAGCAGTTCAGATAAGCTTCCTGTGCTGCGGGCTCTGTCACGCCACCAAGAGCAGCGCTGCACAACAACCTCAATTTCTGATCCTGACAATGACAGGTCATCCTTGGCCCTAACCCAGTGTCGCAGGGTAGCACCAGGACACCGGTGAGGCAGCCGGCTCACTCACACACAGCTCCTACAAGTCTCCCTTCTAAAGTCTATGACACACATTCAAGCTGTATAAATATCCAATTTATGATGGGTAGACACTTAACCACCTGTCCTGGTATGTGACAACGGCCCATAACACACTGAGGATACGGGAATCCAAAGCATTAGGAAGTAAAACAACACGGTGACTTTTCAGTTTTAAAATCAGAACCTGTCTTGCTCAGCTCATTTACGGAGAAACAAACACTGACCCTCCCCACCCTTAAAATAATAGTTTTCCATGCTCAAAGCCTACTGAAGTTTAAAATAAAATTTTTTTTAAAAAAAAGGACTTTATCTTTGAAAGCCANAAAAAAAAAAAAAAAAAAAAAAAAAAAAAAAAAAAGCTTGAATATCCTGGAATTCAATAATCCCACTGGGAAAGAGATATGCTCATCATGTGCATATCACTGAAAACCAGATACACTGATCATTTGCTCACCCAAAGAGCACTCAAAACAAGCTTGCTGTAAAAGGAAAGAATTGTGTAATGGAGAAATCACTAAGCCAAAAAAAACCCAAAACCAAAACCCAACCAAACAAGGCCCTCTTCCCCCCAAACTACCACACCAAACAAATTAAAAGTGCAACACTCTCCAGTAATAAAACGTGAGACAGAAGTCAGATGGAATTTCTTAAGAAAATACAGAAGGTGACAAGTGAAAACAAAAATCAAGCGCAATTAGTTTTACACTAATAAATATTTTTTTAAATGCTGCATTACTAGAGTTTTGATTAAGCTGGCAGTTCTTATTGACAATAAAAATAATACAAAACCAAGTACTTGACACGCCGATACTGTAAACACTACAGAGCACAAAACTTTTTAAATGGAAAAAGAGGCATAATAAGACTGGGAAACTGTTCGATATATATACACGAATACTTGAAAAGCCTTTAAATTCCAGTTTACATGAATTTTTATTAGAAAACACATTAGAATCAGTTATTCAGAAACACTTTCTTGAAAACCAATGCCTTCTCTTTTTTCAATTTGCAAGTTCAACAAGATGAACTTTTCTATACACATAGACTGAATGCTTGATGCATAAAATACAGTTGCAACAACAAACTTCCTGCTGTTCATGCTTCAGAAGTCTCTTGGCTAGTAACAGCAGACACACTTAATTGCTCAAATCTGATGTATCAAATAATACATTTCAGTTTTCCTCTTTGAAAGGGGGCTGATATCCCACTATGAAGAACATTGCTACTTGCCACCCACACTAGTCACCCCAAATGTCCCTAGTATGTAGAAAACTACTCCCTGAGTGCTTCAAAACACAATGGACAACATTGTTCTGTTTATTATTGCAATAGAATAAACTTTCTTACCAAATACTCTGGCTACAAATCCTAATGGAAACTGAGATGCGAACAGTGTAAGAAACCACGGTGCAGCATAAAGACTGGGACTGATTTCATTTTCTTCAAGATGATTATACAGGTCTCTGTGATAATCATGAAGAAGCCTTGAGAGCTGATACATCTGAATCTACAGTGCATGATGGGGTTGGGGGGAAAGAAGTAGAGAAAGAGAAGTTCAGCTTTACTCAGTTTTCCAAACCATTCACATTTCACTCAAGGGAAATTAACTCCAGTACAGATGGCAATGTAAAATGAAGCTTAACTGTTGCCTACGGCCTGAAGTGATATCTACTCATGCATAAACAACCCACCCCTAATGAATTAAAACCAACAGAGTAGTCAATAACAAAGAACAGTTTGAACCTGATTATTAATGATGTATCATCTCAGATTCACAGGCATAAGAAGATAATATATTGGATCTAACTCTGTCAACAAACCAGAACTTTCAGTCTTGCAGCACTGGAAGTAAAAGTAGCTTTTGCAAGATGCCAACACTCTCCATTACAGAATTCAACTAATTCTGGCTAAATTTATACATTTCAGCTTTCATCCTTTGAATCTTGCACACATTTTTGCTGCATTTAAAACTCCTGTGCTAGTCATCACTGTAGACAGCTGCTGTACCCACATAGTACATTAGATACAGTAGGTCAATAGAGCTGTCCTACATATATATTTCCCAGCATACCTCCCACATGCCAGTCGTCCAAAGAAATTTAACGTATTGATGCAAAAAAGTGCTGCTATACAACCTGTAAAGGGTTGCAAGGCAAACTGGTTAAAAGTTGCTATTCAATGCTAACAATAGCACTCTATGGCAAATTATTTCCTTGCAATTTTGATAATTTCGATATTTCTTATTCCACAGTATGCCGCTCATAGCACATACCAGCGTTTCTCTCAGAAAGCAGAAGAAGCAGGATTAGCTGTCAGGTCCAATTCTGCTGTCAACAGTTTGTTATGCTTAAGGTGAATGCATTCCTCAATAAGGAAATGACTTAGTGGATTCAGCTACTTTCCTACTTCTGGTGGTCATGATTTTTTTCCCTACCACAAACTGACTGCACTTGAAACCTTATCAGTCAGCAGAGTCCACAAGCAGACAGATCACTTCTCATTCACACAAATTAGCTAAATTTGTGTATGTCTTTAAGTTCTTCTATAATTGCCAAAGATACTAATTAAGCATAGTTTGGGCAGCATCAATAAAACACACATTTACATGTGAAATTAGAAGAGTACCATAGAAGCAGTAAACCAATTGGATGGGTTCATTATGAACTAAAGAACTAGATTATTACCTTTTCCGGACAACTTAACAATTAAAAATATAAGTCAAATAAGTTTTCATTATCCTAAAGAAACATCCAACGTATTTCTCCTACAGGACAGAAGCTAATTCTGCATATAAGCTTACTTTCTGTTTCAGTACTGTAAATGCAAAAGAATTTGCAAGTGGTCTTCTCCTGTTAAAAACTAAAACTGGAAGAGTTAGGCTTAAGCAAGATCCTGTAAGTCATCTTCAATAGTGTAGTTTGTCTTGAGCAGAAAAAACTTGCACTTCTGTCTAGAACAGGATAACTGCCTAGGAGCAAACTGTGGAAAGAGGTAATCTCATTTAAAGGGCAAACTGTACTACAAGTGGTAAACCTTCTCAAACTTAAAAAGCATTTTTCCTAAGAGCTTCAGATGATGAAAGTTTCACACTCATTTAAATAAAAAAGTGAAACCTGGACATTTGAATGCTCTCAAACCATCAGATGTTACTGAAAACCTACAACTGCAGTATGACATACAAACACTAAGAGAGCATCTTCTTGGGGAAAAAAAAAAATCCCACAACCACACACATACCACACTTTGACACCCACTGGTTCAAAACACATTTAGGGTGGAGGAAACAGGACAGGGAAGAGACAGAATTATGCCCTTTATGGCTGTTTACCCTTAATCCATCACAACGAACTTGTTATAGCATACTTATATCCGGAGTAAAACATCTCTATCACGTTTAGAATTAGCTCATACTGTTTAACTACAATCTGTTCTGTTGTTCTGGACATTTGCCAAATAAGCACCTAATTTGATTGACCATGAAAAGTGGACTGAAACTCCCCCTTAAATTTTTACTTAAGTGTTTGCCATGCAGAGCATATGAAAAAAGAGACTTTTAAAATCTGCCTCTTAGTTTTCTCTTTTTCCAGTGTGGATTACAAACTTTAACACAGCTGAGGTATATCCCTTTATAATATTAGGGACTTACGGAATAATAACTTATTTAAGTCAGTGGACAGTTGCATCTCAAGTTCAAAGACTCATCAAGCTTTAAACCTTGGAGTTTATACAGATCTGAAGATTTTCTGTTTCCCTCCTAAACAGGCTCGACTATCTATAGATAGCTATTAAAGACCAACAGGTGCAGAGCGTGCATCATTTCATAAGCAAAATACATTATTAAAAATTCGTCTGTTTTCTTTCTGTGTTGGGGGTGGTGGGGTAGAGAACGATGAGAGAAAAGGGGTGCAAACTATGATGCGACACAGAGCAGCCCCAAGTACAAATGCCTGTGGAGTACACTGACTGGCCACTGGGTGCCACTATCGATTTGACTAGGAATAACTAGAGAAAAATCTACATTTAAGTGCTTAAGGACTGCAGAAAAACAAAATCAAATTTATTTTTAAACTCTGTCTATACAGATGCAAGCATATTGGGGCTTTTTTGGCATTAAGGAAGAAAGAGAAGTGAGGAAAGGAAAAGGAAGAGCAAAATAGCAGAGAAAGAGTTTCCAAACAGGAGACGATAGGGACGTGTGACAGGAAAAGCCTGCAAGTTTTGAACTTCTCTGTTAGCAAACTCAGAGTTGAAGAGGGGTTTGACAATAACATTTGCATGCATGTCACGACCTCCAAAACAGCACAAGCTTCATAAGGCCCTGGAGAACAAGAGCAAGCTCTGAGATTTCAAAACTGATTCAAAACTCTGGTTTGCTTTAGGAGAAGGATGGACTCACCTGTAGTGACATCATGTCTGGCCTGTACTGTTTACGGAAGCCAAGGTCATACATGAGGAATTTCAGCATTTCAAAGGCCTGTTCCTCACTCATATGTAGAAGCAGCACTCCAGCTACAAAGCTTATACCTTGACAATAACCCACTTCTTTGTCCAGCAAAGAATATGCTTTCAGGAGATTAAAGAGTGACAGCTGTCCCGCTCCCAGGTGGGCAGAAAAGTAAGGATGCGTAGGGAACGTCCGTCCTGATGTGAAGAGACAAGAGTAGTTGATATTCAGTTCTTCTCATAAAAACAACCCCCAGATCCATCTGGCAACCAGCACTTCTTTTCTTCTCATAGACCTTTACTCTTTGCTTTCATGTGCAGGTTCATTTTAGACAGATCGATCTGTATTTTACTGATTTTAGGCTGTATCCATTGAGCTCATTTCATATTGTAATCTGTACAGAATTTGCAGAGACAACTGCTTGATATCTCTCTTCAGAAAGATGTAGAAGAGCATAAGTACAAAGAGCATAACCTAAGAAATCATTTGCTTAGAGGACACTAAGTGGCAGACACAGAATATATGCTGACAACACTGAAAGTGCGGCTGACACAGCAGCATCTATCTCCAGCAACAGCTTCCATTAAGACTGGTGTATTTCTGCACAAAGACACACGAAACAAGCCAGGAAAGTCTCCCGGCAATGAACAGACGTACCTAGGTCTACAAGGATGGCATGCTGTTGAGCAGTCAGTTGTTTCAGAAGTTCTTTGTAAGAGATGTCAGGAGGCTGCTGCTTGTTTGGCAGTCTGTGTCTGACTCGATGCTGTACAGCCAAAAACTGCCAAATTTCTCCCCGACGACTTTTTGGTACACCTGCAGGTCAGTCAAAAAAAAATAAACTAAACAAGAGGCCTAAGGAGGGGCATATTTTCAGTGCTATAACACAATTATTTAGTTTTTCATAATCTTTGCCCCTGGCAAAACCACCCTGGAGGATCCCTTATGAGCAGTGAGCTTCAGAAGTTGTCCACTCTGCAGTGTATTCCCTCAGTAGCCCCAATCCATCCCACTAATTAAACATTAATTACAAACTTATGGTAGTTACACTGAGTAGTTCATTGGGCAACAACTGAGGTACAGACATCACTTGTTTTGCCACCTCTGAGCTGTTAGTCTCCAGCAGGAAAAGATGCACAACTACACACAGACTGTCCCGTTTAGAAAGGCTGAACTAAATTTAGAGGTGTAAAATACACAGAGGCCCACCTCCTATTCCCCCTCCCGAAGAGCTGCTCATGTCAATCTGTAGGCTTGTATAATAGAAAGATGTACAGATTACAGAATGCTCAGTTCAAACCTAAAAGCATTAATGCTGCATACCAAAGGAAGGACACAAAACCACTCATATTGAAAGACAGCATTTCTCTCTAGTCAGCCAAGCACCTGTGAAAGCATCAACTAAATTAAAATACTACTTTTGGTACTTCACATACAACCCCTTGACTCTGTAAACTGACCTTTGGAAGTCAAAATAAATCATCAACTCTGCTAATACTTGCCTGGCAAATAATTACTTAACAAGAATACAAGTTAGAAAAATCATATCCTTGTTCCCAACTCTGAATTTCAGTAGCAGAACATAGTGCAGCAATGCAAGTTGTTAGTTAGTTGTCTTCCACAGATCACTAACAGGAACTGCCTTATTTCTACCACAATTTTCTTTGGTAGCAATTTAAACTTCCCTTCTGTACCACCAGCGGATTACACTGAAATGTTACTTTTCAGCATCTGTAATAGAGACATGAGGTTCTACAGAGGAGAGCACAGCAGTGCAGTCAGACTAGATCCGTAGGCCCTCTGGCTATGCCACAGAAGACCTACTTCAAGCCAAAATCCCCAGCCTTTCACTTGAGAAAACAAAATACTGAAAGACCATAGTCCAGATTCCATAAAATGTGGTCCTTTTGACTCTCTGAAGCTTGGTTGTGATTCCCCTAGGTTTTGGGTACAGTTCACATTAGACATTCTGGTCCTGCCTTCTCAGTGAGTAATTGAAATCAGAGCATCTGAAACTCTGAGTCAACCAGATAGGAGCCACAGACCAGAAACCAGAAGGTTACAGTGTCAGCTGCAGAAGCTCCAAGTTCAGTCTTCAATGCAATACATGGGCACAAGATACTTCTTTCGGAAGTATGATTACAGATGTTTGCTGACATTGCAAGCTGTAGACACAGCAGAACCTGTTTTCTGTTTGGCAGCAGGAGGTGGATGCATTTGCAAAAAGAAGGCCATTTTCTCATTATTTGTGCTACTGGAAAAAGTTTATTGCTGACAGATTTCCTTCAGTATCAAAAGGCAACCTCACAAAAAAAAAAATCTTCAGACTTCATAGTTAAAAGGCATCCCACATGCATACCTTCTTTCAAAGTGGAATGAATATCTTCCATGTCACATCGGATTTTGGCTCTGCAGTTCAGTAACTTCTTATCCCAAACATTTATGACGTCTTTCTGACATGTTCCAACTTCATCATAGTCCAGTTTGACTTTTCTTGATTGGAGCTCATCTCTGCTTGCTAGAGCACAGAACACAAAGAAAGAGCAGATGAAAAACCAGAACATCAGAAAACTAGAAGAAACATCAAATAACCAAAACCCATTCGGGTTACATATAGCTTCCTGATAATCTGACCAAGGATAAATATACCTTCTACAATCCATCAGTTAATAGCTGAGATGGGGCCAGTCTTTTGTCATAAGATGCTGCAGGTAACAATCTAACATCTGTCACTGGGCCATGAACATTAGTAATTCATGAAATACATGAAAACATTTTTTTAAGGCTTGAGGCAAGAAGAAAAAAAACACTCAAGTACAGTCAACTCCACCACATCTGCTGCTTCTTTCAACTGCAAAGACACCTTTGACCATTTTTCTCTTGTTTACATTTAAGATTACAATTGTTTTAATATGGGAAGTGCCAAACATATGAATGCTTATATTAGAGATTTAGGCAAGCAAGCTAGGCGAGTCTTCTAAACTGAAGTCTGTCACACTGGTGCCAGTTTTTACATGTCACTTAGGAGAGTCATAAGAGCTCTTGGCACTGCTACCTGGCATCATCAGAATGAACTAACATGAACCATATCCAGAACGGCACATCTGTGCTGAAGCACAGCACTCACGTGGCCATATACTTAAAGGATTAGCCGCATAGGACTACCTGGCATAAGAAATTTATTCCAGAGGACTCACTATTTCTGAAATAAAGCTGCAGAGTTACTCCGGAATTTCATGGAGGAGCAGCTTTCACTTCCATCACTGAGAAATAAACTGTCGTCGTTTTATTATACGTGATATACATGCAGAAAAACACACAGATTCCCACACTACTGGTGTAAAAAACCTGGAATTGAGACCTTCATGTGTCTTAATTTACAGAGACAGGTTTAATTATCATTTGACTGAATTGTACATTCACAACATGACCTCTGAAAACTGCAACTGAGTTTATCCCAAATTTGTCTTGATCCATGCGCAGTACTTGCTCCTTGCAGGAGACTCGCTCCTCTTACAGATGTACTGCCCTCCCCACCATCATTTCTAGGTGAAAGAAAACTCTCACATTACTATACAAACTGCAAAACAAGACAACCAGGTCCTTTGTCTGATCAGCACACTTTGGATACAGCCAATATTGGATGAATCCAGAAGATCATTGCCTAGCCCGCTCCAAAAATGTAGGTGGCATTTTTCATTTCCAAAAGCTGTATGTTACACCAGTGAAATCATACCTATTCAAGACTACAGGGGGCTTGCAGAAGCAACATTATGCAAGGCGCAGTACACTTCCACAAAAACAGGAACGTGATCTTATCACAAGAATTTGCAGTCTAACTGGGGTAATTTTAAACACTACTCTATTGCTGTACGATTTCATTTGAGAATGCTCATTCTCATAAACAGCATGTGACAGATTCAAGATGACAGTAACGTACTTCAGTGTGACAACAAACTCCAGGAATTAAGTGCATGGTACGGTACTCACTGAATGGTACTTCGGCTCAGCAGCTTGCCTGCCCATCGTACTTGTCCTACCTCCTGTGCCAACCTTGGCTCCTTGCAAACATCCTTACTAATGTTCTTCCTAATCATTGCTAGGTGGCCTGTTACTTTTTGTAGTTCTTGTATTTCTAGGTGATCTACTGGAAAAAGGAGCTTTTAGCTGCTCATAAGAAAAAAATGCTTGTGCAATTGACAGAACTTACCTTCTGTAAAACAAAGAGCTAATAGATTTCAAGTCTCCTCGACAGCAAAAGAACAGGAAAAGAGGTTCTATTAATATTTTGTAAATTTAAAAAAAAAAAATAAAAAAAAAAATCAACAAAACATTAATGGAGAACCACTGAAAACAATTCCACACCAATTCCAGTCTTAAACCAGTCACATACAGCTGACTAAATTAACAGGTAGAAACATAACTTCAAGCAGAGAAATGGTGGCATTTCTGTTACATTTCCCATTCCTGAGATCTACATTTAATTGCAGGTTAGAATGCCAAGCACTGCCCAAACCAGCGTGTGTTTGGAATGTATCAGTTCTCCATATGTCCTGTCCATAGAACAGCCCATGTTACAGCAGCCCACAGGAAGGATGCCTAGAGAGAGGTGTTAAGACAGTTTACTTTTCACCCTTTGAAAATAAGATGATAAATTCCAGCTAACCAGAGCACCAGTTTCACTAGCAGTACTACAAACCTCCATACAAGAAAGGAGACCTGCTCCTTGGAGCACAAACCTAGATGTGGGCTGACAGACAAGTTCCAGTTTGCAGTCTCCACTGCTGATGCCCCTGTTTTCACCACAAATGATCAGGCAGGAAGAACTTACTTTCTACCTGTCTCTTATAAAATGGAAATAACTTGTAACTGAATCTTAAGGAACTGGACTGATTTAACAGCTTTCAATACCTCCAGCCACACAGGCTGGGTGCAGAAAAGAGTTTGTCCCTCAGCAGCTCAATACTGCCAGAGGGAATAACAAGAAATTGGTCGCTACAACAGATGTTCAGATTTCCCACTCCACAACAGCAGACTAACCACTTGCTAAAACAATAAATGAGTATTTTGGCTGGAGTTAAAACAGACTTCTCTGTAGGTGTTCCCTATGAATCTAGGAGTTTCCACAGAAGTGTGTGCCAAAAGGGAGACAAACTGTGGAGAGAGTGCACAGAGAAATATGCTACATGTATAGGAAATACACTCAATGATGTACTGTTGTAGGGACATGGAAGGACTTCTGTCCTGCTGTTTTCTTTCCTCTCCCTGCATTCTCAGAAAGTAGCACTAAAGAAGGAAAAAGAGTTCACTGACCTTAATAAGATCAACATGTTTTGTTTGAACAATCAGACTACCATAAAATGAGGTTATACACCATACAGAAGACGAGGGCAGCAGTTGTAGAGAAGACGTGAAATTTTCAACTTGCACCAAAAGCTACTAGTCTGTTATACTGAAGAACTTCTATATGCTAGGATAGACATTGCATCCTATCTTTTATTTGCGTGTGAGTCTTGACCAGCCATAATAAAATATCTTCGCCAAAAGCTCAGGCAGCTGCTGACAAGTCAGCATGGCCACGTCCAGATCCCTCACTAATAGCACTCAATTTTCAGTGTACATTGCTCATCTTCCAAAATAAGAACTTCCTGACATACCTCAAGAACCAGTTGCTCAAAAATCATATTTGGATTCAAATATTTATAAATTATCACTGTGATTCGATTAAGGAAGGACAGGAAGCCTGGACAGAAGGGCTGAAAGGAGATTTAGAGGTTTGACCATATGTAAGTGTTCACATGGCAACTGTTCTCCTGGTTCCACGTTAAAATTCCTAGACTAGAACACAGACTGTAGCAGGCTTCGTCTAACATGCACTAAAAAAGTGATCACTTTATTTTCCTAAGGCAACTCATTACAAGTTGGAAGGTAGACAGAGAACCTGGTAGAATGGGAGATGTGACTGAGTGAGCACATTTTTTTCTAGCACTGTTAACCAAAAAGTTACAGCATCACATCTCTGTTTGAGGTGCCTAAACACCAGTACAGTGTTCAGCTGCAGGGAGCAGAATACATAGGAGTTTTTAGGTGTATTTTCTAAATAGCTAACCTTCCAGCTTCTGGTTTTCTTTTTCCATTCGAAGTAACAGAATTTGTTGATGGATAGCTTTTCTCCACAGACTTTGTAGTTCTTCTGAGTTTTTCCTCTCTCCAGTTTTATCTGGACCTTCCTCATTCTGCAATACCAGCACAAGAGGGTCCTCCTCCAGGGGTGGAGCGAGAGGGGATAGTGGTAACAATTCACTTCCATCATGACCATCTGCAAAGAATCAGAAAGATATCACAGGAAACTCAGATTGTTTGACATATTACGAAAATCTAAGTCACAGCAGAACAAAAATAGCCGCCGTCTTCCACATTCAGCAGTGAGCTGCTGATTCCAAAGACAGAAAAGTACAGTTCAACAGCAGAGAATTATTTTTAAAATAAAGTGTTTTACTTAAATAGTTATATTTAAATGAAATCAAGTTAAACAAAGGGTCACCTAGTATTTCAACACTTCCCCCTGCTAGCTCCTCTAAAGTTACAAAGAGACATTTGTTCATAAAGACTCTTCTACAGCTGAGCTTGTTTACTACTGTGATTTACCCAAGGTTCTGTACTAAAAGCAACTTTTTCCATCTGCTGAGCTGCACCATAGGCAGTGTTATAGCACTTTATGATCACTAAATTTAAAGTTGGTCATCTACCCACGGTTGTGAATTCTGCCAATGGGACTATATCAACATAGCAGGATTACAGATATTTCAGAAGTTTCTACCTTACATCACCTAAAGCTATAAGAATTGTTAACACACTCAACTGGTGCTATGTGCAGTACACGGGCAAGCCAGAAAAAAATCCATTTTCTGCAAACAGTGCAATTATGTAAGCAGGCTAGGGTAAAAAAATGCTAAATGTTAAAACGGATATCTTTGTCAGCAAGAGGCAGTTCTTCGTTTCCTTGCTACCAGTGCAGCCATGGCAGATTGCAATTCATTTTATTTTGATGACAGAATCCTCTGTTCAAAGCAACAAATACCTAAAGCCAACCAAGCACAACTGTTCTCTAGTGAGGTTCTAGCAAGAAAATTATATCAAGTTGACTTCTCCCTTTCATATTTTCACATGTTGCAATTCACTATAGTAATAACTAGTCAGTAACAACTGCTTGTTTATTTTCTTTAAAAGCACACACAGACCTGGATGCTGCATCTTGGAAGGAGATTTATTCATAGGTGAAGCTACCTGCAGGAATATTCTCCGCCGCCAGGAGATGCGGCGAGGTGTGAGCGTGGCCCCCGCAGCATTTAAAGAATCACTGCTGCAGACGGTTGATGTTCTTTTCTTTCCCTCCCCATCACTGAAGGAAAGAAAAAGCAGATGGGGTGATCAAAGTCAGTCATCTTCGGAGGAGGGGAAAAAAAAAAAATCGTTATTAAGTCTGTTTAATGTACAACCAAACCCACAGGAGCATTTGCTGGGAAGCTTTAGAAGGGAAAGTGTGCTGTGTGTGAGCTTCGCCTTGAATACAGAAGTGCCCAGTTGTTTTCTGGTAATGCAGTGTTGTGCAGCTTGCACTACTTGCCCCCAGGAAGAATTCATAGCATTCATAAAGGGCTCAGCTGGAAGCTCAGAAAGAAAGCTAAACTTTCTGCAAAGCTAAGAGAAAAACAGTAATATTTAGTTTCTAAAACAGAGAGCAATGGGGTTTGCTTTGCCATACACTAGTCTTATAGGGGTGATCCGATGCAAAAAAGCACAGATGTTGCTTTAGCAGAGCACAATGCTCCACTTAATGCCATTTTAAACGGCATGATGAGCTCACAGGTGAATATTTAATTGGAGGCAGTATACTGGACGTCTTATGGAGCCTCTTTCCTGTGCTTCAAGAAGTGGACACCTCACTTGCACAAATGGGGTCAAATGTCCTCATGTTTCATCAGCATCTTCAGCTGAAGGAACGGAGCCTTCAGAAAGAGAAGGCAGGCTCAGTTCCTACCCACAATGATCTCAAGGAGCTGATCTCTCCAGTTGCCACATATATTTAAATAATAATAATAATAGTAACAATAATAATAACAACCACCGATATAATAATGTAATAACTCTAATATAATAATATAAATTATAAATATTAATAATATAATAATAAGTATATCCACACAGTAACTTTAATAGTAGCTTGTATTGCTGGAAGAGGCGAGGCGAGGATATAGGGAAGCTTTGCTGGGAGGTCATTTTAAAAGGACACCAAGCAGATCTCTTTACTGACTACTGCCAGAGGTAAGGACATTTAGCTTTCAGAAGTACTTGAGCCACTTTCAGAAATATTTCAGCATTTCGTATTTAATAGTAAAGCAGGTGCACAGATCCCATATAGCAATGGGTACATTGATTATCTGCCAAAAATCCTTCCATGCAACGTCAACAGTGCAACACACAACTGTAAGCTTCTTAGGAAGAAAAAATCAAATTTGGAGAACTGTGTGTGCAGCTTCATCTTCATTACAGGGAAAAACGCTATATTAATGCAGCAGTAGCTATGCTCAAACCTGTGAAGAATTTCCATGCTACAGTACAAAGTCTGTAAAAAGAGTTAGATGAAAAGAAAGCTCAGCATGTTAAGCATTCACCATGTTTGTGGCAGTAAGTTAGTTGCAGACAATCGCAGTTTGTCAGCTGCAGTTGGTCCCCTCACATTTGGCTTGCACAAAAATAAGAAAACTGCAAGGCAGACAGACTAAAACTTACTGAAGTTTCAGCTACACCAACTCAACCAGCACATTTCATATCAAATACTCCGTGCTGAACGACAATCCACTGAGCCAGAATTAGCCTTTTTGGCAATCAAAGCTGTCCCTGTGATAACGTTTTACAACAGTTCCCTGACACGTGTAAAGCTCAGCGAGCAAACTGGACTCACCATCACACACAGGTATCAGACCCTGCTTCCACATTCTGGCAGAGAAATAGTCACGTATTCACGTGCACCTACCCAGCATTACGCACCAGCCCCGCTCTCCTCTAAGACCAGCACTATGGGTTGGGAGCCCTGGGTGACAGATAGTCTGAATTATTCTCTACTCTTGATTTAGTTTCTACAGTGCCTCAGGTTTCCTATGTGTCAAACTATTAGTAAGTGGTCTCAGAGCCCCACACTGCACTAACTAAAACAGCAACAGAAAACCCTGTGACAATCTTTCGCTAATTCTTAAACAGCCTTAGGCAATGGGATAACCACTGCTTGCGCTAGCTAGACAGACTACAAAACTAATTTTGAATCTACAAGTGCTGTCTTCCAAAGGTATTTCAGCTCAACTCTTCGAAATAAGGTATTGAGCTCGGCTATATTAATCATTATAACTCATGTTTCTATAAATAATGTGATGAAACTACTTCTTCCTATTTCAAGTCTTACATATCACATGCTAGAACACAAAAACTGAGTCATTCCAGGGCTTACTAAATAGGAGCTATGTAACACGGGAATGAAAACTTCCTTTCTGTTGCTACGTAAAAAAAAAAATTAAAAAATAAAAAGAATTTAAAAACCTACATTCAGCTACTTTGCCCCTAAACATGCAGACAGTCCAAGGAATAGTATTCAAATTACAGTAGTAAAATTTACAGGAAAATCAGAATAACGAGGTGGCTATTTTAGTCTATGAAACAAAACTGTTTACATCATTTGAGTCTCAGAGTTTACGGTGGGATGGTTTAGTCACACGTGCTACCTCGTGAAGTGTGCAAATCATACAGTTCTGAGGACCTGCATTTCTGTTATTAAACCCTCCCTTCCAAAATTCCCCTGGCATTTTAAGCGACTAACGTTCATCATCTCCTTTTTCAAAGAGCTGTTTGGTGAGCAATTAAGAGGAAAACTTTTGAAAGTCTCATGTGCACACTTTGCCATATTTAATGGAAGAGAAGGGCACCTGTGAAAACACTGAGATTTAGGAAAGAGAAGCTAGAAAGGGAGAAAGGAAAGCCTCCTCAGTTCAAGAAGGACAGACAAGTCCTAGTTTAACATCAGATCTGAAGGTGTGAAACAATACCCTACAAAGCAGGAAGAGTAAAATGGTAGTGCCTCCTAGCCTGTGAGGGAATGGTTGAGAAGGTTGGTGCAAAAAACAGATGAGTTAACTCAGTTACACCTTCCCCACCTTTAAACAGGAGTTGCACAATATTTACTCCTTAGACTTGACCATCCCTCATACCTAAACTTAACCGGCTGGCTTTACTCTTGCTCGTATTTGCAACATTACTTCAGGTTTTAAGGCAGTTGTGAATTTTAAGAGCCAAGCAGGCATGTGCTCTGCTCAGACAGCCCAGAAACACCTCTTACAGTTCCACTGAACAGGGTGGGGGTAAAGGGAAAAAAATAAAAAAAGGGTCTATCTGTCCATCAGCTATCAGCTTCCTGCAAAATGAAGGGGTTTATTAATGTGAGTGGAAAGACTTAAGAGCAAAAAGCAGCTCCCAAACAAAAATTTCTTAAACGGAGTTCAGTCACTGCTACTGAAAAGCAGAGCAGCCTTTTCACTACCTGGGGAAACAGAGAGTTTCCCAACTTTCCTACCAGGGCCCTGATACCAAATCTCAACAACTCACGGGAAAAATTCTTAAAAAAAGACCCTGTTCTGACAACACACAGGCTTGAACATCTACATGAGAAACGTGTTGCAAGGTCAACTAGCAAAAAAAAGTTCCATCATTAATTCCAGTTTTTAATGATGTTTTCCACTTCAAGAAAAAGTTGCTGCCTCAAACTCAATAAATTTATAACTGCTCTATAAACTATGGATTATAGAGCTTAAACACTAGGGCAAGGCAGAGGATGAATATTTCTTGGGTTGTACAGTGACATGGCAACCAAGAAGAAAAAAAACCCTGCAATTACTTTCTACAAGTTCCTGTCCTGCTTCAGCCTCCCAACAACTGAGCAAGATAAAATGCATCACAGTCAGTGTGCTGCAAATGAAGAGATGGCAGCACATAAAAACTTAATGAACCGCAGAAGAAATATTGAAGAACTGAATGGACAACTAGCACATGATTGCAAGAACCGATTTTTTTTACTTTAATTTTTAAATTTTTAAAAATTTATTTTAAGAAAATGACAACTAGATTATGGTACAGTTTCTACATCAAAATATTTCAGCTTGGTAAAAAAAACATATGAAGCTGCAAAGCTTCATATGTTCTCCATAAGGTTCTCCATAAGGCTACTTAGCCTATGCTCCTCACCCATCACAGAAACCAAGATGCATTTATCAGCTTGTAAGCAATAGAATAAATATTCAATATAATAATATATATAATAAAAATTCAATATAATGCCTTAAATAGTTCAGTCTGTACTTTCATCCTTAAGCTACTACACATTCAGGTAACTGCAACTCAATCTCACAGAAAGTGTCATCCCATCCACTATTCTATCAGATAATGTTTAGTACGAAGATGAGACAGCTAGTTTAGGAAAAAAACAAAACAAAAAAGCCCACCAACTTGTTCAGATTACAAACATTCTAATTGCTTGGTTTCAACTACCCAAATCTCTTCCCAAAACCGTTCTCTAAAATGCTTCCAAAGACCGCTGTTAAAAAACGACAAAGCTACCCCATTTCTTGGGAACTCTTTATACAATACTCATCTGAATTATTTTGCACTTGAGTCCATGCAAGCCAGCTGATTCAAGAATGAACACTGCTGCTGCTCATGCCAAGGTTTGCATTTTTAACCAACCTGCTTTTATTTCGACGTCTTCTCTTGATTGCTCTAAGTAGCAATTGAATCAACTTGACCTACTTTGCAATTTGGAGGCTGTGATGGTACAAAATCCCCCAGATCAAGCACAGAGACACAGCTGGTATTTAAACTCCCAGGACTTACACTGGCAGAAGTCTAGATGTAAGCCTCATACACGAAGCTTCCCTTCTGGGAGGAAGAAAAAACAGTTCCGATCAGTTTCTCTCTATTGGTTTTCATTTCTGTCACGTATTTTAATTCTGCATAATTACTTTCTGCTATTTTGTTTAAAGAACATTCTCAAATATTTTACTTTCTTCATTAAAAATTAAGTGGTTTTAGAAAAGCAATCTGTTCAAATTCAAGTGGTGATAAATCAGCTTAAATTATCCTTGCATAACAATGCTAGTCAAACCTGTGCTGAAGGTCATCCCATTTTTAAAAGTGCTGGTTTTATTTTTATATTAAAAACCCAAAGATTCTTCCAATAGCCTACCTTTCAGGAGTAGCTGTTGAATAAAAGCCAGAAATTCCAGAAGTTACAGAAACGAGAGTTTACCACATTATGCTCCCAAATTCCTGTTAGTTTACCTCCATGTTGGCATGATTTTTTTTTTAATCCTTATATGTGCTTGCATTCAGTATTAAATGCTGTACAATACACTTGTCAAAAGTCAAGATTATGTGAACCGCTTCCACCCTAGAATTGTCTGTAGACAAATTAATCCACAATGCAATAAAAACATTCTGAAGGCACCTATTAATATTGTGTTGGTGCCCAGCTTCGTTCCTTAAAACAGAAAATGAGTCGGTGTTTTCTCCCTTCCACATGAAGCATTACAGCAGCGATCATCAGAATTAAACCCCAAAAGAACAACTGCCCACAAACACTGGGGAAAAAAAAAAAAAAAAAAAAAAAAAATTCTTTT